>PVIW01001022.1:0-119055 GCA_004026585.1 Noctilio leporinus
AATAATGAAGAAAACTAACAACAAGCAAAACAGAACCAAGTATATAAATACAAAGAATAGGCCTTCAGTGGTCAGGGGAACGGGGTACGGGGGAGGGAGAGGTAGAGGCAAAGAAGGGGAGCAGCTTAGACAAGAACCTAGTATAAAGGAACCATGGACATGGACAACAGGGGGGATTGACTTTGGGGGGAATGGGTGGATGGGTGGGGGGACAGAGGGGAGCAAAAAGGGGATGGATGTAATACAACAACAATAAAATTAAAAAAAAAAGAAAAAAAAAAAAGAAAAGATGAATATTAAAAAAAAAAAAAAAAAAAGGTCGCTGGTTTGATTCCCAGTCAGGGCACATGCCTAGATTGTGGGCCAGGTATCCATTTAGGGGTGCATGAGAGGCAGTCACACATGGATGTTTCTCTCACTCTCTTTCTCTTTCCCTTCCCCTCTAAAAATAAACAAAATATTTTAATCACACTGTACAATAAAGTCAATAATATTGAAATAACTTATCAAGGTGATGACTTCATAAGTTATATAAATAATCACTATGCTGTATACCTGTAACTAATATAACATTGTCTGTCAAATGCAATTGAAAAATTTAAAAAGCAAAACAAGAAAAAAAGATTGAAAAAAAGAGCTGTACAAGCTAATAGGAAAAATGATGTTTCTAAATAAGAGAAAAAATAACAATTCAAGTGAAAGAAAGTTTAAAATACTTAAATTGTGAGCATTGTCAGTACTGCCTCTGACAATGTTTTAATGTCCCAACAAAATACCATGCTTGAGAAACAGTCAATATAGGGCATGCCTGCGTGGCAAATGGTACATGTTGGAAAGCACCAGTGTATGTCTGAGAGTACTTCAGACCAGGCTTTCTGGATGCTGCTCAAGCAAAAGCTAGTTCCTACATTGCAAAAGTAGTAAGTGGGATAGCACTCAAGCCCCCTGCGTAAACCTTGCTTACCTAAATAACAACCCAAATTTCATTCAAATGGCATTCATTGTTACCTTAATTTTTTCCTTTTTTTAATGTTAAAAATAATACATGTTTTGTTTAAAATTCAGATAATTATTTTCTAGAAATCTTGCCTTATGAAAGAAAATGCAGTTGTTCCTTGGTGTCTAAAGGAGGTTGGTTCCAGCCCCTTCTGCCCCTAAAATTGCCAAATCCAGTTGCTCAAATCCCTTATATAAAATGGCATAGTGCCTGTACATAGACTGTATCAGCATATAGGCCATACAGCAGGGTGTACCTACACATCACTTCAATCATGTGGATTCGCCATAGTGTTCGGCTCATGGCAAATTCAGATTTTTCTGTTTGGAATTTTCTAGGACATTTTTTCAAGTATTTTTGATCCATGGTTGGTTGAATCTGCAGATACAGAGCCCACAGTTTTGGAGATCTGTGTTAATGAAACAGAAGGGTTAAGTAAGCGAACATTTTAATTTAATGTTAAATATGGATCCCCTATGGATTCCAGAATTTTTCTTATGAAAACTCTCCATGGCCTACTAGCTATTAATAAAGTGTATGAGGTGCTCCTATCCAGAAGCTGGTTGCTAAAACACTAATTCTTTAGATACTAAATTTTTAATAAACTAAAACGATTTGCTGCAGGGCAGTTATGCACTGGGAAATTTGGCTTGTTTGGGGACAACTGTTAAATACAAGGGAGATGTAATTGAGAGGCTAACAATGGCTTTTATGTCTGCAGTTAGTAAAACAGTCCTGATATCAGGAAGCCAGTATTTTTTTGTTGTTGTTCAAAAAGTTAGTTTATTAATACTAAGTGTGTTCTTGTGCATAGTAATACTCTGTGCAAGAATGGAAGGTTAGACAGGAGAAAACATCTTGGTCCCTATCCTACCAAATTAAAAAAAAAAAAAAACTTAAGGAAAGAAGGTGTGTGTGTACAGATAAGCAATGTTATGTTTATCAAAAAGCACACAAAAATGTAATGTGAGCATTTTACATGTATTTAAAGCTCACCATGTCTCTATGAAGTACTATTATTACCCTCCTTTTACAAATGAGGAAGCTGAAGCAAAGAGAGTTGAGAAATTTGGCCAAAGTCAACAGAGGGTAAAAGACATGGCTTATACTTATATACATGGGTGTGATTCCAGACAGTAGAGTATCACTAATACTGTGGGATTAGAACAGGGATGTATGTGTTTCCAGGGAGATTTTCCAAAGAACTACCTATAACAAATATTAGAAGCTACAGAACAGTTTGGATGCTGTTGCAAGTAGAGTGGCCATTTAACCAAATAAGTTATGTAATTCTTTGTCATTTTTAACCTTTCTTCCAGATAACGCTAGACACATTCTCAAGATGTCAGATAATGAGATCATGTAATGAAAGCATTTGGTGTCCTTTAGAGAATTCTTTCTTTTTTCTAAAGATTTTATTATTTTTAGAGAGAAGGGTAGGGAGGAAGAAAGGGAGAAAAACATCAATGTATGGGTACCTTTCACCTGCCTCCAGCTACAGACCTGGCTAGAGACCTGGCTTGCAAACTGGCTATGTGCCCTGGCTGGGAATCAAACCAGTGACCCTTGGGTTCACAGGCTGGTGATCAATCCACTAAGCCATACCAGCCAGGGCCAAACAGAGAATTCTTAATGAATCATTTAGGTATACAAATATTTGGTCATCAAAGCAGACAGACAAACCTGCTGAATATTCAAATTTTAAAATTTTTGTTACATCTGTTTTAAGAGACTCACTAAAAGTAAGTAATGAATCTGAGAACTTAAGGCTCCATTTATTGTTCTTCCTCTGTAGTAAGCAGATTTTCTGATAATAATAACTAGAACAGAAGCGAATTCAGTAGACACCTTGTTCACTCACTTGTAGTCAGTCGTGATACAATTTCCTCACTTCTCTTGCATTGCTGAGTTAAGATGACTGAACTTTCAGCTATCCTAACCTTGAAAGTAGTATTAGTAGATTTGCTGAAGCATGTATTTACTACGTGCTAAGCATATACTGTAATTTAATTGAAAAGTCTGCTACAGTGGAGAATAACTAAACCAGGGGTATCATTTCCATCCTTAGCAATAAAATGAGACTTTGGGTCACAAGGCAAATTTATCTTGTTTTTTAAGTTGAAAGGGATGGTGCACATGTACATTACAGCAACTTCAGCTGAATTAATTCCTTAGTCCTGGCCCTGGATCATATTTGAATGGGGTGGGAATCGCTACATGGTTTTGTGAATGGTGTAGAGACAACAGTTATTGAAATTCTTCGCATCTGATAAATGAATTACAAAGATTATCCCCCTAAATCTTATTTTTTAATTTAATTTTATTATTGTTGTATTATATCCATCCCCCTTTTCCTCCCCTCTGTTCCCTTTCCCTCCTACTCACTCCCCCATCCCCCTAAATCTTATATAATAAACCTACAGGACACTTCCTATCAGTATTCTCTTTTTAGAGATAAGAAAATGGAGGGTTGGAGATATGTGACTTGTCCAGTGTCATATGGACAATAAGTGCAAAGATTTAAATCCAGGCAGTGTGACCCCAGAGCCTGTGTGATTGCCAGAAAATAGATCAGATCATCATAGTGCATCTTCCTGGGTATCAGTCAGTCAGTGTTAGTCAGGGACAGGGAATCTTATCTTACACAGAAACTAACATCAATGAATTGTGAAGTGCAAACAAGTCAAATACTGAAAAGAAATTTATATTTAACAGTTGTAGATTTCAAAGGACTTTACTGCTTTCAATGGGTAGCTTCAGGTCATACCTGCAGGCTCCTGAAAGTACAGGTTCCTCTGCTGCTAGGGCTACTTAAATGGAAAAAATTTGTAGGATATTTTTCATTCAATTGTTGATTGGATATATTGGCATTTACTTTAAGCTCTGACCTCCCAGTGTGTGGCTGTTAAACAAATAAAGTCACTCAATAGGTATGTTAGATTTAACAAAACCCATCTTTTACATTAAATTGTCTTAGTAGTCCTTGCTGGTTCAAGGCAAGACTCACATAAGCCAGAGGGTTTTGAGGACTGGTGCCCCTACATGCACTAACACCATGAGAGCATAACTATTCATATTAGCAGAAAAATGAGAGTGGCCATGCCTGTCACTTAACTTCAGTTCCAGCACCTCTGTCCAGTTCATTCACTTTTGTACATTGAAGGTGGTATATTAAGAGTGGCAAGAACTCAACATCTGGAATCAGACCATCTAGTTTCACATCTGGGCTCTTCTAATTATAAACTCTATGACCTTGGTCAAGTTATTCACTTAGCCTTAGTAGAGGATACTATGGTATGAAGATGGTAACAAACCTCTGAATAGATTCATTAAAATGAAATATTAAAAGTAAAGTACTTGGAGCTCTGGCTGGTGTGGCTCAGTGAATTGGTGCCAGCCTGCAAACCCAGAGGTTGCTGGTTCAATTCCCTAGTCAGGGCACATACCCAGGTCTCCAGCAAGGTCTCCAGCTGGAGGCAAGTGAAAGGCAACCATGCATTGATGCTTCTCTCCCTTTCTTCCTCCCTCCCTGCCCTTCTCTCTGAAAATAATGAATAAAGTCTTAAAAAAAAAAAGTAAAGCACTTGGTCCAGTGTCTGATACATTTGGAGTGATAAAGTTAGTTATTATTATTTAGTAACAACTGTGAACAATTTCTACATCATGCCCAGGATAATTATCCATTATTAGAGGGACCTGAACAACCTTTATTTACTCCTTAATCTGCCCTTAAGCTAAAATCATTAAAATTTGTAAAAATGACTTTTTGAATACATAATAGTATACTCAATGTAAAAGTGTGTTAACTGCAGAAATGTTTGCAGTGACAAATATCTGGAAACACCTAGAATGTCTAACAGTAGGGAAGGCCTCAGTTTTTCCAGTCTGTATAAGAAGACTGGAGATGATCCGGAAAATCCATCCTCCTCCAAGGACAGTATTTTCACTCAGCTGTTAAATTAGGCTTAAGATGATTACTGTAAGCAATAGAAAAGGAAAATCATAGGTATTAAGTAGTTACAATGCATAATGCTGTAAATTTAACTAAAATAAAAAGTTTAAAAAGATGTGTTGTTCATATCAAGAATGGAAGTCATTACTTAAGACATCTGGAATTATTTTATAAGATATATGTAGTTCATTGTATGTAAATTTTATACTCTCAACCTTCATAATGGAATAAAAGTGAATGATATAAAAAATACAGGAGCCCTGGCTGGTGACACAGTGAATAAAAAGGCACCTGCCTGTGAACCCAAAGGTCGCTGGTTCGATTCCCAGCTAGGGCACATAACCAGGTTGTAAGCCAGGTCTCCAGCCAGGTCCGTAGCTGGAGGCAGGTGAAAGGCAACCATACATTGATGTCTTTCTCCCTTCTCTGCCTCTCTCCCTTCCCCTCTCTCTCTAAAAATAATAAACTCTTTAAAAATATATATATACATGAGATACAAAAATTTAAGGTTTAGATAATAAAGATTGTATAATTTACAACTGTCAGGATGTTTGAAAGCTCTCAAGAAAAAAAGGGATCCATGTGTGGTGTGAAAATTAAAATAATACTTGCTTTGGAATTTTATTTACTGTTGTGTTAATTTTTTTCCTTTGAAATAACAAGAGATGCTCTGTAGACAGATCATGTTAAGCAGAATGAGTGGCTATTTGACTTTACAACTATAAGGACCTAACTTTATTATTAATATGAAGAAGTTGCTAGCATCCAAGACATTTCCACCCTTATGCATATTAGAATTAGAAAGTCTGTATTTGTAGATTTCTATGCTGCTTCCAAAGTAGAAGTCACAGCATCATCAGAAAGAAATGTCAAGTGGCTTGAGACTATATAACAAGAAAAGTTTCTTTATATGCCACCTTGATATTAATATTATGAAAAATAGCAAAGAATATTGAATTTGAGTTCTGTATCAGTTTAATATACTTGATGGGCCCTTGGGCTGCTTCCATAGCTTGACTATTGTAAATAATGCTGCGATTAGTAAGTATTAATCCTTGAGAAGCATCTAAACAAACCTCCAAGGGGATAACTTTAGAATGAAAGTTGTAGTTGAGTCATAGTTGTCCAATATCTTTAGTCAGAAAAACATATTTTCTAAATAAAAGAGTCACAATTGCTTCAAATCAAGGCCAAAATGATCTTACCTTTAGGATTTTACCAATAATTAAATTCTTTCTTAATTCAGTGTAAAAAAACAAGCCAAGGATACAAACAGGCAATTTTCAAATGGACAATAAACATATGGAAAAACATTTAATCTTATCACTAATCTAGGAAATACAAATACATAGTAATAAAAAGTTAATTTGGAGATATTCATTAAAAATGTGAATAGTGATCACCTTTCTGAGTATTCTGAGTTACTTTTAATTTCTTATCTGCATTTCAATGTCATATCTGGCTTTTTTCAACCTATATTATTTTGACAAAATATAAAGTTATTTTTAAAATTGCATTACTTTTTTGCAAAAAAGAAAAGTAATTCAACTGATCAGAAAGGAAAAATTCAGAAACAAAACCAAGCAATTCCATTAATATAATAGAGGTGTTATTTTTAAAAAGTGTAAAACAGAAATATTATTAAATAAATGGCACTAAAAAAATTAGTTGACTAATAAAAATATATGTATATGTATTTTTAAAATGTGGATCTCTCACTCATTATTTACTGCAAAATTACTAATTTTTGATGTTTCAAAATTTAACATGTATTTTAAACCATTAAAGTACTATAAAATATAAGAGCATTCATTTCAAAAAGATATCTGCCATTTTAAACACATATAAATTTCAGAGTAATATTTATAGCATGACCCCACTGATTTAAATAATTGTTTCCATAGTATATGTTTTGAGTAAAAGTATGAAATGAGTGTATACACACCTAGTAAAGTTTATTCACCATACTCTACCATCTGTGCCTGGTGCATGGTGGGCATGAAAATGTATCGGCTGAATGGCTGAATAAATGAACTTTAATGCATTCTTGATGAGACTGCAAATTGAGGTAACTTTTCTGGAGAGAAATTTGACAATATGTATCATAGAAAAAAATGAGCGTATGATTTATTACAGCATTCCCATTTCTAGGAATTCATCCTATAACTGTCACAGTGCATATAGTAGGTGTGCAGAGCTAATATTTTTTATAACAGGAAAAAATTATGTATGTTAGTGGAGAGATGGTGTGGGAAATATCTGAGTTGCAATGGGAATCTGGTCAAATAAATTAAGGCAAATATTTCCATAGAATATGAACCTATTTTAAAATAAGATGATCACTTACCATGAAAATATAGCTGAAATTCATGATAACTGAGCAGATTACACAATATAATGTGATGCCACATAGGTAAAACAGTATACCTAAATAGGCATGTGTGTATATGTACAAAGAAATTTCTGGAAGGAAGTGCATCAAAATGCTAACAATGGTTAAGTGTTTGGTTGTAAGGCTGTATTTTTACTATCACTGGAATTTTTAATATTGTACTTTTTCTTTAAAATGCTTCGACAATCAGAAATAAACAATGTAAATAAATTCATTTACAAAATAGGAAATAAAAGCATTTCCTAAGTTACATAGGAGTAAATGACAAAGCACAAATCCTATAATAAAAGGTAACATAAAGGTTAATCTAACTTTAATATTTGTACTCATTTGAAATGAATAATTCATCATATTTTAAATTTTATTTACTATTTGTATTCTGTGAACAGGTTTAGATAGTGAATGTGATTAATTAGGTTATTTTCTACATTAGCATATCAAATCACCTCTGTGGATTTTTCTGTTTCCATAGAAATATCAAAATATTTTTTGATTAAGTTTTTAAAAGATATCTTATGAATTTTTATTCATAAAGAGGTAGGCAATTGTTGTCATTCATAAAAATGGGCTAAAATATGTTCCTTACCTTTCAATGAAAAGTAAACAGTGGTCTTTTGGGTTGTACCAAGGGAGTTGTTCTGTAGCAGAAAAGAATCCTGTAAATAAAAATAACACATACCTGTTTTTAAACTTCATTTCTGCAAAAGTTTATTTACATATTAATGGGCTTGTAAATCATAATGCAGTTAGGCTAGAATTTCACAATCTTAGAAGGAAATTGGTGACAGATGACATTGTGAAGTATAACCTGATAGAAGATGCACAAATTCCCCCTTCCGTCATGCCATTCCTGGAATTGAGAACTGCTGCAGAAAAAGTACGGAAGAAACAGTCTGCTTTTAAATAATACTACCTAACGTTTTAATGTCCTTTTATTTTATCTACAAGGTTGCTGTAAGCATTGAGTAGGGCTACGTGTCAAGTCATCAGCAAGGTTGGGGGATAGTATTTTATATGCCATCTTAAAAAGAAACATATGGTAAAAATGGTGTGACTCACGGCAGGCAACATGGGTTCGCAAACCTTGTAGATGGATATAAAGCAGGGTTGCCAAACATCACAGACAGCTACGTGGAATGCAATCTGCTTGCTTTCTAGCCCCTCCCCCTTTTGCCAATAAACGACTGCCCCTTTTATTTTCGGTGTAAAAATACATGCTCATAGAATATTCCCATAAAGAGATTTACAGAAAATTACATATAATCACATTGACCAATGATGCCATTGGGCGTATTTTCATCCAATTTTTCAGAAATGAGTTTTTGTGAGAGGCCGCTGACAAACCCAGCAGGAATTCGGGGTGAGCGGGCAGGGGGACACACGTCTTCCTTTCTTAGGAAGTATGACTAGTATTTTTTGCCTCTCATGTAAGGTTTTCTTAAAATGATAAAACTATAAAGGTACAATTTTGAGGGGAAAAACGTCTACCAGGAGTGTGTGCATCAGCTACGAAGGAGCATCTGGGAAGCTGGGCGGAGCCTGGAGGGAGGGGGAGCAGCGTTTGGTTATTCGTTGGGCTCAGGGACTGTCAATCGAGCACTCCCAGCCAATGAAATGCAAACTAAGGGCATACTGGGAGCAATGAACCCCACAGAGGAGTGAATCCGGAGGGGGCTTGATATCTAAACGGTGGGGAGATCTCGGGGTCCCACACTGCACCATTCAGCCGGGAGAGGGCTGCTGTCCTTGCTGTCGCCCAGGCCTCCCCTGCGTCTCCTACCTGCGCGCGATCGCTCCTGCTGCCACCTCCTCTTCCAAGCCTCTGCCAGCCAGGCATCCGTGAGTCATTTTTTTCTGCCCTTGTCTGGGCGCGCGGTTTCTGCGGTAGTTACCACCGTAAGAGGTTTTTGCAGGCTTGCAAAATGGCAGAAGCGGATCCTAACATGGTCTCGGTACCTGCCGCTCAGGGGGTTGCCAAAGAGGTAGTGGCTAGCTCGTCCAGTGGTTCCGGGGAAGAGTCTGACAGCAGTAGCTCAAGCAGCAGCACTGGGTGTAGCAGCAGCCGCCGCTTCTACAGAAAGAAGAGGGTGCCAGAGCCTTCCAGAAGCGCGCGGAGGGCTCCGTCGGGGAGCAGTTTTGTGGATCGGCTGCCGCAGGCAGTTCGAAATCGTGTGCAGGCGCTCAGGAATATTCAAGCTGAATGTGACAAGGTAGACGTCTTATTCTTAAAGGCAATTCATGGTCTTGAAAGAAAATATGCCGAACTCAATAAGCCTCTATATGATCGGCGATTTAAAATCGTAAATGCAGAATATGAGCCTACAAAAGAAGAATGTGAATGGAATTCACAGGATGAGGTGTTCAGCAGTGATGAGGAGGTGCAGGAAGACAGCCCCAGTGAAATGCCTGCCTTAGAGGGTGAGGAACAAGACGACACTAAACAAAAACCTGAGGTAAATGCTGAAGGAAATGAGGTTCCTAAAGAAATTTCAGAGCCAAAGGCAGAAGAAAAAGCAGACTCTAAAGATCCTCTGGAGGCAAAGCCTGAGATAAAAGCAGAGCCTAAAGAAGACCCCCAGGCAAACGCAGAAGATAAAGAACAGCCTAAAGCGGCAGAGGCTAAGGCAAGGGCTGCAGGAAAAGAATCTCCTAAAAGAGTCCCGGAGGTTAGGCCTAAAGAAAGAGTGAATCTCAAAAGAGCTAGAAAGGCAAAGCCTAAAAAAAAAGATCCTAAAGGCATCCCTAACTATTGGCTGACTGTGTTAAAAAATGTTTACAAGCTCGGCCCCACGATTCAGAAATATGATGAGCCCATTTTGAAGTTCTTATCAGATATTACCCTGAAGTTCTCAAAGCCTGGCCAGCCTGTAAGTTACACATTTGATTTTTACTTTCGACCGAACCCATACTTCACAAATGAGGTGCTGACCAAAACATATATAATAAACTCAAAGCCAGATCATAACGACCCCTTCTTTTTCTGGGGATGGGAAATCCAGGATTGCAAAGGCTGTAAAATAGATTGGAGAAGAGGAAAGAATGTTACCGTGACAACCACCCACAGTCGCACAACTGCCACCGGAGAAATTGAAATCCAGCCAAGGGTGGTTCCTAATGCATCATTCTTCAATTTCTTTAGCCCTCCTGAGATTCCTAACATTGGAAAACTGGAACCCAGAGAAAACGCTATCCTTGAGGAGGATTTTGAAATTGGTCAAATTTTACATGATAACGTCATCCTGAAATCAGTCTACTACTATACAGGAGAAGTCAAGGGCACCTATAAGAAAGGTAAAGATTATGGAAACAGGAAATACCGAAAATAAAGAGGCTGCCTGAAAAAAATATCAAGATCTCAAAAGTTCAAGGATTGAAGCAGGTTTATGAGTAACTGTGAAACAAAACCTGTCGTACATCCTCATTACTAGTATTCCTTAGTCTTGTGTTTTTGTATTTTCTTGATAGTCTAAAAATTGTATTCAAGTGTCTAAGTATCAGTTTATTCTACATAGCCTATTGAAGTGTACATTATTCAAAACCTGTGAACTATCAGTTATTTAAAGCATGTTAATTTGGTGCTACAGAGTTTTGATCTTTGTGAAATCCTTTTGTCATGTTCCTATGAGAATGTATCTGTGAAAATTGTTGGAACTGTTAACCGACACAAGTGTTTGCTTGAACAAAACAAAGTTCCTGAAATACCAATGCAAGTGTTATTTTTTTTCCAGCCTAGAAGACTAAGGGTTTAAATCTGCTTGCACTAGCTGTGCCTTCATTACTTTGCTATAAAAATACAATTTTTATATTAACTAGAAGTGCATCGTGAAATTTGACTGCTTGAAAAAATTAGCATACATTTACGAATGCCCATCCAAACCATATATGACACAACTTTGATTCTATTTATGCGACAGTTGTCTATACATTTGATCATAATGAAGTAATTGTTTACTACTGAGGTGTTAATATGACATAGTATTTTACAAAGTTTTCTCATCTTATACTGTGAAATTGTAAAGTTACTAGCCACATTTTTTGTAATATGTTTTACTTGACCTTTCACTGAAAATGATCGCTTTACATCATTTGATATTTTTTGTGTATTTCTATTGCAACCTAAAAAAAATAAATGTCAAATAAAGTATATCATGCTGGGAAAAAATCAGGCATTTTCTTCTCATAATAAAAAGTAGTCCTTATTATAGAAAAAGTAGAACATATTGAGGAAAAGACAAAATTTAAATATATAACTATTATAACTTTTATATTTCCCTGGATCTTAGCTCTCCTTTGGAGGGAGAGGAGAGAGAGTAAGGTGAGTAGAATGAGGAGGAAGGAAGAGTAGGAACATGGCAGGAAAGAATAAGAAGAAGGTGGAAAGGAGAAGGAAAGGAAAGGAGAGGAGGGAAGGTGAAGAAGGGGGGAAGAGGAGGAAATGAATGAGAGACAGGGGAGGAGAGGAGAGGGAAAGTGGGTGAAGAACGGAAAGGATGGCAGAGGTGGGTGAGGGGAGGGCAGAGGACTGGAGTGCCTCATCCAGAAAGGAGGACTTCCATATAAGCTGTTGCTTTCACTACCAACAGCAGGATGGGTAAATGATCCAGGCCCATGGTCCACTTTGGGGAGGAGCTCACATTCTCCTCTCACCTCTTAGTGAGACCAATTATGAATGTTTGGATATGTAGGTTGTTAGCATTTATACACAAATCAGGAAGCAAATGTTTATACACAAATCAGGAAGCAAATGATTGCTTTTAGCCATACTGCTGTATTTTTGAAAGTGCCCTTGTTTTATTTCTGAGGCTTTTGCATTAATCAAAATGGGGTTTGGCAGCAGGCTTACTTACATGCCAGGGCCAAAACGAGGACTAGAATAAATATGGTGTGCCTGGCTCACTGCTTCAGACATTCCCAATTCAGATACACAGTGTACTTGCCTGGCATCACAGACCACAGAGCCCTTAAAACTTCCCTGTGGAATACAACATCCTTATTGTGTCGTAGAACACTTAACTGAAGTATTTATTTTAGCCCTTTCCCGCTCTATATTTTCCAGTATTAAAGGAACCAGTGCCATTAGAATATTTGCAAAATAGAAGCAGAAATGCAATAAATAAAAATCATTCCAAAGCACACTACAGTAAGATATGCCCTGTAGGTAGATTGGTGTATTGGCTAGTATCTCTCAGTTCATCTCTTGATTAGGTTTTTATCACAAGTTCATGGCCCAAATCAAATGGTGAATTCAAGCCAGGTGGGTGTAACAAGATAATTGGAAAGACAGCTTATTGATACTTTTACCTTTCCAGTTTAAGCCTGGGGAACGCGGAGCAGGTGCCAAGGATTTTTTTCATCAGTAAAGCTAGGATTCCGAAAACGCCAGCAGTCTGCTTGGGGCTAAGACCACCTTAGCTAGTGGAAGTGGACAGAGCCGGGAAACCCGCGGGCCTTGCACAATCGTTGGGCGGCGCTGTGTCCATCACACTTGCTCAGCCAATGAATGATGTCAGGAGAAGCCAGCAGGGAACCCCGCGTGTCCGCAGGGGGCCAGGGAGTGAAAAGAGCTTTAGAGAATCTTTTTTCCCACCTTCTACCTAGTGCGTGGTTTGCCTTAGCTGTGATTCAAGGCTGAGGTCGGTTGCCTGCTTCATTGCCTCCAACCCTACTGAGGAAGTCATTTTCTGTTCCCCCTCCCACTCCCCCTTCCAGTCCCCCTTCCCCTCCTTAGTGATTTCTATCCCATCTAGGCGTCCAGGACTGTCTAAAAGTTTGCTCTTTTCCTTTAACGTGGCCCGCTTGATAGCGAGGGGCTTTCCTAAGCAGCAAGAGGTAACGCAGAAAGTGTGGAGCTAAGTGAAGATAGTGACATCACAAAGAAGTCAAATGATGCAAATGCCCAGTTCTGTGAGGGTCTAGGGTTGCAGATGGCCTGGTCCTGGAAGAGTCAGGGACCATGTGATAAGACAGAAGCCTGATTTGAAAAGGAATTGCAACCTCTTGGCAAAAAGTATAAGCCCTCCCTTGAGGTGTTTGTACTCACTGACCCATATATTAAGGCAACCTGCCGTAGAATAACTTCAACACAACTATGCATTCCTTCAAATTTTGGTTTGTGGTTTTTTGTTTTGTTTTTTTGTTTGTTTGTTTGTTTGTTTGTTTTTTGTGGAGTATATTTTAAAATTTCAACAGTGAAATAATTTAAGTATTAAAACTTGGAATTTGAAGTATACTTTTGTTCAAGAGATGCAGAACACAGCACATTCTCTAAAGCATCTTTGAAGATTGTTATGTAGTTTAGTCCTTATGATGTCTTTTTGCCATATAGCTTCTATCAGAACTCTTCACTGAAGGTAACTTTTACTTGGAAAAAAAAGCATACCTGAAAAGCCAATCCAAGCATGAGTTTGTCCTCTAGCTTCAAAGTGGGAAGGGTTTAAGTGAAGT
Organism: Noctilio leporinus; assembly: GCA_004026585.1. NCBI lineage: Eukaryota > Metazoa > Chordata > Mammalia > Chiroptera > Noctilionidae > Noctilio > Noctilio leporinus. The sequence continues at coordinate 13,786 of PVIW01001022.1, forward strand.
TGTACCAGGTGTGCATCTTATTTATTATACTATGGTGCATTGCAAACTTTTATCACTTGAATAAAGTAGCATAGAGTTAAGACTTTTCAATTGTGCATTAATATCAAGTTTTCTAGACTGTGTTTTTGAATTTTGCATGACATGGACTTAAAAAGAAAGGAATAAGCATAATGAAGCTGTTATTTTGCACTGTGGTAGTAATAAAAGTTAGTGTTTTCTCATCTTTTCATCATGTTTATGTAAGTTAAGGTGATTAAATATATTTTCTTTGCACTATACCAAAAGTCATCACTTTATTATTATTTTGTTGTATCTTTTGATTGTAAAATATGTTCATTATAGAAAATGTGGAAAATATACTGAACAGTATAAAAATGGAACAATTCTAAGTTCAAAGATAATCATGGTTTACATGAAAAGGAAATATCTATATCTATCATTATTAATATGATAACTACTATATTCCTTTCACTTTTCATTTAGTATATATTGGGACCATTTCTACATTAGTGCATTTAGGCTTCATTCTTTTAAACATATGCCAAAATGGATATACCATCTTTCTAATTGATTGGTAATTGTAAGCACTGTCTTTGAATTAAGGAAAAATGGTTTCTTGGTTTGTTTTCCTGTTGGTTGTCTGCTTTCTCATGTTGAAGCAGTGCTGGAGGATCTCAGAAAATGATAGCTTGCATCTGTGTCCCTATGGGGTCATTTCTTACTGCTTTGAATGTCTGCCACATTAAACATGACCTAAATCCAGTGTTTAGGGCTTGGATATTTAAGGGAATCTGTGTGCTGACTGAGACCTGTGAAAGCAAGCAGTGACTCACAGTCAACTATCATTCGTTTATATGGAAGACTTTTGTGTCTTCTCAAATCCAAAAATAACCTACCAAATCACACTAAATATGTTTAATCATGCCCAGTTTTATGAGCTCTCAGGTTTTTCTGGTACTTTAGGACACATCTTGCCAATGGATGTACAGTATAACTTGAGATAAAGCACATATGCTCACTGACACAGCTCAAAGCTTCATACTGAGATGCCTTGTGTAGTGCCTGGGGAGAGAGCTTGGTGGGGTCTCTGTACTGGTTCCCTTCAAAACAAATGCTGAGTGCTTTCTGCCCTTTCTTTGTAAAAGAAAAAATCTTCTTCCTAAAATAAGCTAGGCAACAAAAGACAAATACCATATGATTTCACCTCTAAGAGGAACTTAATGAACCAAACAAAGGAGTAAAATAGAACCAGAGGCATGGAAACAAGGGACACAGTGACAATGACCAGAGGGATGGGTAGGGGGGAAAGAGGGAAACAAGGGGAAGGGTTTAATCAAGGAACTAGTATAAAGAACCCATTGACATGGACAAAAGGGTGGGGATTGATTGTGGGGGAGGAGAAAGGATGGATGGAGCAGGAGAGAGCAATGGGGGAAAATTGGGACAACTGCATACAACAAATTATATATATATATAAGAAAAATCTTCAGATTCCTTGCTGTTAGGGAAAAGAGTATTAATGTTGGTCTTTATTAAAAAGCTAAGTGGCATAATATGAACTTTTGAAAAGTGGGTGATACTTCTCTATACATAGAGGAAAAGAATTCATATTGTTAAAGTTACTCTATTGTGGGATGCTTATTAGAAGGCAGAGAATTTACATTTTATCAAAAAAAGACCAGGGTATTACTTAGGAGTTTGGAGCTAACATATGTCTAGACTTTTGGGTTCAAATATATTTGAGCATAATATCCCCAAACCATGATTTTGGTCACTTACATGAAAATACAGAAATGTGAAAGGAGATCTTTCCCAGGCAAGTGACATACCTGTTGAAATAAACATTTCCATGAATATTTTATGAGAGATATGTTCTCTGTCAAAATATAGTTTTATTGTCTACTATCAACTCTGACTAAAGAATGTGGCCCACAAGTCTTATTACTAAGATGATTGGGTAAGGTAAGTGGCACTGTGGTTTTTACCTGTGGGCCCTTGCCTCACTCAGTGTTGGACTGGACCATGGCAAGTCAAGACAGCTGAGAGTACTACTTCTATCCTATTATCCAATGTGTGTTGCTGTACAGATGTAGCTTAAGTATTGTAACAATAGCTAATCTTCTCTAAATCCTCCAATACTCCCATGATGAGTATTATGGAACATACTGGGATGAAATTAATCTTTTCCTAGAGGCTTGTGATCTGTTCCCAAGTCTACAGTACAAATATGCACAGAAATTTGCATGGAAGTTGAAGATTAAAAGCATGTCAGAGAAAAAATTCCGTCAATATTACTCTGACTTTTTCTCCTTTAACCAGCTGTAAGTGACAGGCTTTCAGTAAAGGGAAAACTTTGATATTTAGAGAGAAACAGTCATGAAGCCACCTAGCGTGGAGGAGAAGAATGTTACAGGAAGTGATTGTTATCCAATTGAGTGAGATGGCTTCTTTCTCGTAACAGAGGTAACCTGGGAACATAGGTATTCTGGCCTGGTGTTCTCTATTTCTCCATCTCTGTGGAAGTAACCATATTCTTGTAATTTCTCTGTAGTAACACTTTTTCAATCCCATTGGTACACACATTAGCATCTGCAATATTCATAAAGACTACAGCAGTATCCCATTATCTGCAGTTTGTTTTCCGTGGTTTCAGTTATCTGCAGTCAACCATAGTTCAAAAGTATTAATGGAAAATTATAAAAAATAAAAATTCATAAGTTTTAAAGTATCCATCATTCTGAACAGCATGATGAAAATCACATACTGTCTAGCTCTATCCCTTTCAGGACACAAAGCATTCCTCGTCCTACTTTTCTACATCGTATACTCATCTGGTAGTCACTTACACTGTCCAGGTATCAAGGTGCTTGTGTTCAGCTAAGCCTTATTGTACTTAACAATGGGCCCAAGTGCAAGAGAAGTGATGCTGGCATTTTGGATACACCAAAGAAAAGCTGTAAAGTGTTTCTTTTAAGTGAAAAGGTGAAAGTTCTGGACTTAATTAGAAAACCAGAAAGAAATGTATGCTGAGGTTGCTAATATCCATGGTAAGAATGAATCTTTCATCGATGATATTATGAAGAAGTTAGAATTAGTTTGCTGAGAGAGAGGGACACCACATTAACATAACTTTTATTACAGTGTATTGTTATAACTGCTCTATTTTATTATTGTTATTGTTAATCTATCTCTTACTATGCCTACCTTATAAATTAAAGTTTATGATAGGTAGGTCTGCATGGGAAAAATACAGAATATATAGTGTGTGATACTATCTGTGGTTTCAGGCATCCACTGTGGGTCTTGGAACATCTCCACTGTGGATAAGGGGGACTGCTGTACTAAATAACCTTTAATATGATGACATAAAGTATTCCTAAATATCATGAGGAAATAGAGTGCACCTAACCTTTCTAATCTCAGTTTCTTTGTCTACGAAATGGAGATAATAATACTTAGTTCAGTCTGGAAAAAAAAAAAAAGCAAACAAAACTTGGTATGGCTGGTGGCACAGTGGATAAAGCACCGGCCTGCAAACCCAAAGATGCTGGTTCAATTCCCCAGCCAGGGCACATAACCAGGTTGCAAGCCAGGTCTCCAGCCAGCTCTATAATGAGAGGCAGGTGAAAGGAAACGGTACATTGATGTCTCGCTCCATCTCTGCCTCTCTCCCTTCTTTTCTCTCTAAAAATAATAAATAGCCCTGGCTGGTGGCATGGTGGATAAGATACTGGCCTGCGAACCCAAAGATCACTGGTTTGATTCCCAGCCAGGGCACATAATGAGGTTGCAAGCCAGGTCTCCAGCCAGGTCTGTAGCTGGAGGCAGGTGAAAGGCAACCATACATTAATGTCTCTCTCCCTCTCTGCCTCTCCCTAAGAATAATAATAAATTTAAAAAAATAATAATAATAAATAAAATCTTTAAAAAAGATTAATTAAAAAAGAAACTTCATTCATAAAGTTGTTGGGCTTCTCTGAGTACCTCACAGAATATAACCAGGTAATTTACACACATTTGTTAAATGAATGAGTGCTTCTCTACTAAAATTTTAAAAATGACTCATCTTAATTTAGTACTGAAATTTTTAAATTTAGACCCTGGAATTATTAACCATTGTGATTAAAGATTTTTACTACTTGGCCTTTCCATCTTGTTGGTATGTGGATCTGCATCTGCAGTCTTTGCAAGAACTACAACAGTGCCCTATTATCTGCAGTTCTGTTTTCCAGGGTTTCAGATACCTACCGTCAACTATAGTGCAAAAGTACTCATGGAAAATTTCAAAAATAAAAAATTAAATATTTCCCTGGCTTAGTTTAATATTCTGCATGGCCTGCAACTTATTTTTTATCTTTTTTTTAACAAACTCAACAGAACTGTCACAGCTGTAGTTATTTTTATTGCATACTTAGTAGGTGTCCAGCACAAAGACATGTGGAATATGGGAGAAGTATATATGGCAGTACTTACAATTAATGAGCTCAGCATCTAATGAGAGAAGCAGGGACCAAATCATATATGCATGAAAAGTTATATAGTGCAAGAAACTGTTAATGGTAATTACTTGAGTAAGAAAGGAGGGATTTTCTATGCTTGGATACTCTTCTTCATACATTATTGTTATTACTGTTTGTCATTATTTTAAAGAAATGGTATAAAAACATCAAATTTTATATTAAAATATGATATAAACTATATGGTTTACAGCTAAATTATATACTTAACAGAATATAAGTGCATTTTTTAAATTAAAAAAATATACATTGTTGTTGTATTACATCCATCCCCTTTTTGCTCCCCTCTGTCCCCCTCTTCATATAAATGCATTTTTTTTTTAATTTTATTTTATTATTTTTAGAAAGAGGGGAAGGGAGAGAGGCAGAGAGGGAGAGAGACATCCATGTATGGTTGCGTTTCACCTGCCTCCAGCCACAGACCTGACTGGAGACCTGGTTTGCAACCTGGTAATGTGCCCTGGCTGGGGAATCGAACCTGCGACCTTTGAGTTCGCAGGCCGGCACCTTATCCACTGTGCTACCAGCCAGGGCTATAAATGCATTTTTAAGAAGGGAATGAGCTTTGTCCAATCACTATTTAGATGGAAAACAGTTGTGGGGCTAGACTTTGGGGGTGGAAAGTGGACAAAGATCCACCTTTGCCCTAAGGGAATTCTGTAGTGGGATCGGAAGACAAGTAACCAAATACAGTACAATCAGATAGGGACTTGAATTTAGTTATGTCCATGGTGTGCATGGGAACACATTTGAGGAGAGAGAGAACTTAATAATCTTATCCATTTAATCACTTAGGATTCTGTGCTGGGCTGTTTTGAATAAAGAGACTCTTCCTGTAGGAGTACATTAGAGTGGGGCTGTATGAGATGCCTTGATGTAGCTTGGAAAGACTGCATAAGCAAACAAGACCTAGTTCATTCTGCCAACATTGTGATTTGTTAAAAAGAACAATACCTAGTTCCAGCGTGTCCAGAATGTTTTGTGTTGAGCTTCTTTCTCTCCTGATCACCAGAGCTGACTCTCTCCAGAACCCCTCCTATCAGCTCATTTGCCTCTAAGGAAGAGGAAATGCACAGATATTCCAAATTTCAGAAAAAGAAACTGGCTTTGTCTTGTGTCCTGGATAATTTTGTTGATAGCTGTTGCAACAAAAATGTCGGTATGATTAAAAAGAATTTAAGCTCTAGCTGAGGATGTATTTCTTTTAGTTCATAGCTGGTGCAACAAAATTCTCTAGCAGCATGTTGCTAAGACACTTACCCTGAATAAATTGCAATCATTTCTCCATATGTTTTCTATAAATATCTAGATAGAGGTATTGAAAAAATGTTTCTATGTTAGTATATTCTACTCATAAATTAGTTTTGTTTGACTTGCACTAAAAATAAAGAATAATTATGATTTTTTGTAATAAACACCTATGAAGAAGTGATTTGTGAGATTTTAATAACTATCATAATTCCCTGGTGAAAGTGCACATAATTGGCAGAGTATTATATTTAGTGGCAAAAGATACATGAGGTAGTTCTAGTGGTTATTTGGTGGCAGTCTGTGCACAGAGGATGAAAGTTAAAACCTGAAGCCAATTGATTCGGTTTGATCATCAGCTACAGTGACATAAGGGGGTCTATTTGTGAAACTGAAAGTAGGTAATTAAAAATACATGTATCCTGCCCTGGCTGGTGTAGGCCGGTGGATTGAGCGCTGGTTTGTGAACAAAAGGGTGGCTGGTTCAATTCCCAGTCAGGGCACATGCCTGGATTGTGGGCCAGGTCTCCGGTTGGGGGTGCTCGAAAGGCAACCACACATGGATGTCTCTCTCCCTCCCTTACTTCCCCCTGTCCTCTCTCTCTAAAAATAAATAAAGAAAATCTTTAAAAAAAAATACATGTATCCTGCAATCTGCTGGGGGTCAAATACATCTATAGCACTTGAATTTCAATGCATAATGTAAGTGGGACCCTTTTCACTTGTAATATTATTAATACAAAATACACAAGCCCCTTTTCTTCCTATTTGTTGGCTTGCTATGTGCCAAGCAAGATATTATTCAGGAAGTTCACAATTATTAGTTTTTGTAAAACAAACATACCAAAAAAATATGACTTGGAAAAGTAACAGTTGGGCAAAAACTGCATTATTGTGAGGGCAAATAAGAAGTGAAATAGGTATTGTTTGTGTTCTTTAGGTAACTGAAATCTATTACGTTAATATTTTATTCTTTCCTATATATTATGAAATCTTCCTGGAAATCCCATTTTTTGCCATTTGATTTTCATTTAAATTTAAATGATGTTCTATAAATTACATACTTTTCAAATAATTTTTAATTGTTATCCTATTACTGTTGTCTCAATTTTTCCCCCTTTGCCCTTCTCCACCCATCCTACCTGCTGCTCCTGTACACTTACACAATGGAATACTACACGGCAGAAAGAAAGAAGGAACCCTTTGTGACAGCATGGATGGAGCTGGAGAGTGCTAAACTAAGTGACAGAAACCAGTCAGTGAGAGACAGCTACCATATGACCTCACCTATAACTGGAAATCACATTTCAGTGGACTTCACAATATCACTCACATGATTATTGTGAGAATAAAATGGATTTATCAGTGAAAACCTTTGGTATGGTGCTTGGTACATAATAAGAGCTAGTAAACATTACTTGTTTTGAATACATGTGTGAAAGATAGCTATTTATTTTTGTTCATTGAATTAGTATAAGATTCTGTATATTTTGCTTGTTGCTTCTTAGAAATTTAGCTCTAGGCAAACTGTTAAAGTCTAAAAGTAAAGAAGATGTGACCTAAATAAAATATAGAAGATAGAAATCGCATTTCAAAAGTTGGAAGAGAATATTTAGAAATAATAGTCCTGAAGATAAGATACTTTTTAAAGTGCCAAAATAACAACATATTTCTATGTATGCTATCATGAAAAGATGCCCCAAATCCTGTTAATTTTAAGTTAAAATATGCATATTTATGGAATGATATCATTCTTTTAAAATTTATGTGACAGTCTTTTTACATGTGAATATATCCAAAAATTAAGAGGTAAATCACCAAAATATTAACAGTTCTTATCTGTAAGCAGCTTACTATGAATTATTTTCTCCTTTTTCTTTAAATGTATAAACTCATTTAAAAATTAATTGAACAACAATAAAAGAATTAAAAAATTAAAATTTAGAGTATGCAGATAAAATTCCACATTCTTATAAATATTAATTAATAACACTATTCATACTTTTAAAAAATCAAAGACTAATTTAAAATCAGAGAAGAGAGTAAAAGTTCACTGCTTGTCAAAAGTAAACCAAACTAACCCTTTATGAAAAATAGCATGCTGAATTTTAGTGAAGGCATCACATCCTCATGACTTCATTCTTTATTTAAAATGTCTTTACCAGAGATCAAAGTTGTAAATAACATGGTAATGTACCCTAAGCTAACAAAGTTATTAATATTTGGATATACTAAATTCTGTGCAAATGGTCTAGAAAATACCCAGTGTGTGTGTGGAGAATCAGCATATAAAATGTAATGAAAACATCTAGCAGAAAAGAGGTTACATATCTTATTTCCCCCTGTAAGTCACTCTCTTGTAAGCCGTGCAATTCCATGAAATCAGATTGCCCCTGACCTATGATGCTTAAATATTAACAAACCAATGACTCTTAAGTCAGTCAGACTGAAAGTGGAGCATTTAAGGTAGAAGTGAAAGGTACATTGAATTAAGAGGAGGGACCATCCAGAATGTTATGTTTCAAAGTGCTGCTGCTCTTTTTCCTGGGAAAAGCTTTCCTGTTTGCGTTTGGTCCACGGCTGGCGAGGCGCAGGCTGCGTAGCAGCTGCAGGGAGACGCTCTGGAAGGAGCCAGATGCCAGGGGGTGCAGAGGGGCCCCTCAAAGGCCTCTCAGATCCCCAGGCTCCTGCTGCTGCTTGAGGGGGAGCCTTTGGAACAGACACCCCCTGTCCAGCCTGGGGGCAGGCAGCCTGGGAGGTGAGCCAGGTGTCATCCTTGTTCTCGGGGACCTTCACCCGCCCACCTGTCCAGCGCAGCTCTGCAGGAAGTCCCAGGCCGCAGGGCTCTCTCTGCAGCCAGTAGGCAGCCTTCGGACCACCCTGGGCATTGTGCTAAAAAGGTATACATGTATTTTCTGTTTCAGTCCTCATAATAACTCTGTGAGGTCAGAAAAATTATTACTATTACCCTATTAAAGATAAGGAAATTGAAGCACAAATATGCCCAGAGTTAAGATATTAATAAGGGTTTCAAAAGAAGGAAAAAACAACCTTATTTGACTGGAGAGCATCAGTACATGATACTACAAAAGAACTTTCTTTTTTGGCTTACTCAACCCAAATTTATTTATTTATTTGTTTAAAGATTTTATTTATTATTTTTAGAGAGAAGGGTAGGGAGAGAGGCAGAAAGGGAGAGAAGCATCCATGTATGGTTGCCTTTCACCAGCCTCCTGCTACAGCCCCAGCTGGAGACCTGGCTTGCAACTTGGTTAAGTGCCCTGGCTGGGAATAGAATCAGCGACCGTTGGGTTTGCAGGCCCAGCACCTATCCACTGAGCCACACCAGCCAGTTAACCCAAGTTTATTTCCTGCTCACATTACATGCCCAGCACAGGTCAGAATAATTTAATACTTTAAAAACAGTATATGCTGCGAACCCAAAAGTTGCTGGTTCGATTGCCCAGCCAGGGCACATAACCAGGTTTCAAGCCAGGTCTCCAGCCAGGTCCGTAGCTGGAGGAAGGTGAAAAAGGCAACTAACTATACATTGATGTCTCTCTCCCTCTCTGCCTCTCTCCCTTTCTCTTTCTCTAAAAATAATAAAATCTTAAAAACAAGTAAATAAAAACTGTATATGTAGTTAAGGAGGTAGAGGAATTCAATGGGTGAACTGGAATATTTATGCTTGGAACTGTACAGCATTCCTGGACCATGGCATGTGCCTAATGCAAATGCAGGAACATTAAATCATTTCAAAGAAAAACTGCAACTTAGGAACTTCTGCAAGTCAACAGCTGTGACCTCAGGCACGCAGGCAGCAGAGTTTCCATTCAGCATGCTGTGCCTCCTGCTTCTCTGGGTAAAGCTATGTATATTTAATTAGTGTCCCCTCACCTTCACAGGACATGTTTTTCCACTTGACAGTTTCTGGCACCAAAAGAATGTCCTTGAGAAAAAAGTCCGGCCTATTGACTACTAAGCATATTATTTTACTTGGTATTCAACCATTCTGAAGAAAGAATTGGGAATAATGAAAGACACCGGGGCAGAGAGCCACATTAACTGACAGTGTCAGGTCGGTCGAAGCTATTGAACAGTTCCTATTAAATTAGCTTAGCTTCATTCCAGCTAGTTAAAGCTGGCATGCTGACAAATTAGTTTCTATTTGTGTAGAAAAAGGATAAAGAAGAGCAGATTTACATTTGAGGGTTTAGTGACAGTCACACCACAAGGTCAATAAGAACATGTCCATCGCAGAACTGTTTGTCTGTGTCAATACATTGGATGATCAGCTTCAAAATATTTATCCCTTCACAAGGTGAACACATTTCTTCCAATGAAAGTTATTTTGTTATTTCTTTAAAGGAATGTTAATGGAGATAATTTTGAAGTTTTTATTGCTTGCTGGAAATCCAAATGTAAATTTTATTTAGTATTTCCACTCATAGGTATGTGGGATTAAGATTGTGCCCTTTCCTAAAAAACAAAATGAAACAATTATAAGTAGAACTGCTCATTTTCTTACCATTTTTTTATTTCATGGCTTTAAAGAGTTGTATATATTTTTTGAAATGCTGCCAAGAACAACTTTGTATGATCTTAAAAAGAGGCAAAATTAGGTGCCTCATTAGCGCAGTAGGTAGCATGTCAGTCTCATAAAAGGAGGCAAAATTGATCACCTGACTTTCATAATTCTCTCATGTGATTGGTGGCCCATAGGAACATTAGTCCACAGTTACTCTGATTAAGGGCTGGAGGTCTGTGTGGGGAAGGTTGGGGAAAAATTAACAGCAGAGATTTTGGGTAGCGCTGTACCAGGATCCTTGTTCAAGGTCATGCAACTTCCCCCTAATTCAAACAATTTTCTGTTTGTAAACTACCTCAAAACTGGGAAATGATTGCTGGTCCATGACTCTCTATTTTAATGATTCAGATTTGACGTACTTTCTTAACGTTGAACTTTTTAAATTTTTAAAAAGTTTTCAATAATTTCAAACTTATTAAACATAAAATACAATTTGAAAAATAAGTGCAGGCAAATTTGTGAAAACATTAAAATGATAAAACAATTCTTTAGAATATATCTTTGACAATTCTGGAGACAGATATTAAAAAATTGATTTGTAAATTCTATAAATGCAGAATCACTGTTTTACACCTGAAAGTAATATAATATTGTTTGTCAGTTACACTTTATTCAAAAGAAATTGATTCAGGTACTTGATGTATAAAGAACAACTTCCCTGCTTATTTTTAATATTGAGAAAATCAAGACAAGAAAGTTTTTTCATTTTACTCTAATATTGCCCTAAAATTTTGCAGCTTATAGAGATAAGTAATACTTTAGGTGGCTTCCTATTTTATTCTAGGAACACCATGATTAAGTAGCCAACATTATAGGTCTGCATGAGTCAGATTATTCTAATTTTTGTTCTAACTCTGCTGTCCATTGTGGCTTATTTTGCCTTTGGCAATTGAATGATGCCATTTGGACCCTATCACTCCAGTATCCGATTACTCCCATTGCATTTAAGTTTTCCAATTCAGGGACTACTACTCCATTGTAAGGTATGGCCTACAAAGAAGAGTATACAGAGCTCTTTAAATATTCTGCTGCTTCTCTCAGAAATTTCTCAAAGTACTGATGAAAGGTATGTCTTCTGGACCCTCCCTAAACCTTTGAGTTGCTTCCTCTGCATTAAAGTAGCAGTGCAGGTATACAATGTCCAAGTCACTCACTGCGGATCATGTTTTGGTCCATGTTCCAGTCGGTCAGCCAAAGAAACTTTTAGATCCCCTGTCACTCCCTGAACTACAACATTAAATGCAAAATTGATTTTTGGTGAGTCTGTATCAATAACTTTGGCCTGATCCAATTTTATTTTCCTTCTGCCACTATCCCACCCTCTCAGTAGTCATTCCAACATATGATTTCAATATTTCTGTTTGTATAAATTAGAAAATTCAAATAGTTCTTTTGAGTGCAGCAAACTTTTTCGGGCCACATTTTGTAAGTTACCTTTAGGGGCTTGCTGAAATTTGAGTCTTCTTACAGGTGAAGAAGCAAAGGGAGATGGTTGGGGCAGTCCTGAAAAGAATCCTTATTGTCTTGCATAGCAACTGCCTAGGGGAGGTTGTTAGCAATGCAGAATTTACCCCCAGGGCTAGGGGTGGAGAGGCTACTGCAGCTGGGAGTGGTGAGAGTGGGGAAGCTACTTACATTAGCGTGTGAAACTGTTCCACTGGCAAAGAAGACATCAGAATGTAAGGACTCATTGTCCCCAGCTTTATTAAGGTGCTTTCATATCCCTGTCTCATCTTACAGGATCTTACTCTTTCTAAACCAATGTCCTCACCTTAAAAGTAGATACCCTGCAAAGATAGGGGGTCAACTTACTTCACCATTCAGCCAGCTGGAGAATGAGATTCTAAGTTTGATTTTCCTCAAGCTTGTCTGAAGCTACAAGAGCTCAGTAAGAATGTAGTTCAGGACACTCTTAGAAACTTTCAGATAATTTATGCAGCAATTGTACTGGGAATTTGAGTCCCTGAACTCATCATATTCTTGCACCACTTTGTCCAGCAATATTAAGAACAACCAGCCTACCTCATTTTATATTCATTAGTTTTCCAAAAGTGCTCTAAAGTATCATTCATGCAGTTACTCACTCTTTGCTTCTTGTGTTTCTAGTACAGATACACCTAGAAACAATGTTTAGTTAAATATTCGGACATCTTATGGTTCAGACAAGTGACATGTAAAATTTACCATCATAGTATTTTATCAAATTTGGGAAGTTTTCAGCCAACATTTCTTTGAGTTATCTTTAAGCTCCATTCTAATTCTTCTGTTGTTCTGGGTTGGATCTTTTGTTATTATTCTACAGGACCTTATGGCTCTGGTGTTTTTTCTTCATTGGTAGGTTGATCAGTCATTTACTAGGGCATAGATCCTGGTGAGGGTCATTAACATTAAGAAAATATCAAGTTTAACTTCTGATGATCAGGTGGTGGTCAAGAGTATGTGTTCTGGAGTCAGAGTAGCTGACCAACTCCACAACTTACTAAAGGTTTGGGGCATGTTACTTGAATTTCAATTTCTTGGTGATTATAAGAATAAATATGTTATGAGATCAACTGTAAAAACTCTTAACACGGTGACTGATAAATAGGAAGCATGCAAAAATATTAATTACTTTCATATACTAATACAGGCCTTTCCACTCCAGATTATTCCAGAGAGTATAATCATGAACCCCTACTGTTCAATTCTTATTGGAAGCCTGGATTATGAAAAATCACATTCATGCAGGATTTTTTGAAGTTTACGTAGTTAAGATGTTGTAATAACTTTCTTTTTTGTTGTTGTTTTCTTTTAAATTATGGTTGACACCTGAAACTAACATAAAATAATTTTGAATGGTAGTTCTTTCATTAAGGATTGAGACCTCAAGTACCTCTAAGGCTAGGAAGTTCAAGTTCAAGGCAATAGCACAATAAGGCTCATAAGGAACTGGAGACTCCATGACTGTTTAAATATATTCAAATTATAAAGAAAAAAGTAAAGATACTCTGTAGACCAAACCAAACACATGTGCAAATTTAATGTAGCTTTCTTGTTGCCAGCGTATGACCACTGGATCAATTTAGACCACCTGTGGATCTATTGGAAAAATGCCTTTTGAGCTTTGCAAGTCTGTTTTCAAAAACTACTGTGTCTCTCTTAAGCAGTTGCTTTGAGAGTTGAATCTGATCATTGTTCACCACTTTACTCAAAAAAAGACTAGAGACAAGATATCTAGAGACAAAATTTTGCCCCATTTCTGGTAGTTATAGAGGAATATGTAGTATTCTGTGCATGGACTCTATCATTGGCTTTACCTGATTATCCTGTTGTTTTCCTGTTATTTTCACTTCCTCACTCATCTTATTTGTTTTTATAGTAAAAATAAGAGTAAAGCTAACATTTATCAAGTGTTAGTGAATGGCATAATTTTGTTTCACAGACAAATAAAGGAAACTCAGAAGTGAGATTAATTAATTTAGCAAAGGTCACCTACCTTATTACATGATAAAACCAGATTTCAATTCAGCCTGATGCTAAAGTTTACATACTTGAATTTTACATTACACTGTATTTATTCAATATGTTTTCTCAAATCCACTCTGGATTAAGTGGGAGTGTGTTTATGCATGTGTGTATTTCCTTTAACTAATGGCTGGCATACAAGAATGCTTTGCACAAATGTTTGGGTTCACCTCATAATCTACTGTGGAGCACCACTGAAATCTGATTTCAACGTGTGAATGGAAAGGGGACAATTTTCAGATGTCATACCTCATGATTGACTGTGATCTATATGGTGATGATCTGAGGGAAAAGAATGGTCAACCCACTTTTTTTTTCAGGGTAGGAAGGCCATATACATAGGGATTAAAAGTGGAGGTTTAAAAGCTAGTCTATCTAGAATCAAATTCTGCCTTCATTGTTTACTTATCAAGGACTGGACCAAGTTACTCTATCCCTAGAAGGTGTAATTTCTTTAAATGTGAATGATGAGTAATAATAGTATGCAGTGTATAGGCTTGTTGCGAACTAAATCACAATGAAATAGCAGTTATTAGAAAAATCCAAAATGAGTAGCATTCATCAAAATAACTGGTTAGTATTCTTAAAAATTATCAAGGTCACAAAAGAGAAGACAGATTGAAGAACTGTGCCAGATTAGAAGAAACTAAGGAGACATGACAGCTGAAAAAATCCATCAGTGGAAAAAATGATGAAAGTTGAATAAATTTGTAGTTCAGTTAATAGTGTTGAATCAATGTTAATTTCCTGGTTTCAGTATTATAGTATACTATGATTTGTAAGATGTTAATATACTCAGGAGGAAACTGAGTGAATGGTATGTGGGAACACTGTAGACTAGTTTTATAACTCTAAATTTATTTCAAAAGAAAAGATTATAATAGGAATAACTTAAATAGAGGTGCACTAGTAAATGGAATAGAAAGCTTTTAGTTTTTAGTCAGTGATGCTACTTTATAACTACAAAGCAAAATACCTTAGATCTTAGTTCATGATAAACCAAATATATTCAGATGTAGTTTGCAGTTTACTTTTTAATTTTGTTTAAAAGTTTGGGATCTGTTATGAGTTGAACTGTGTCCCTCCAAAAGTTCATATTTTCAAGTATAGCAGCAGAATATGACTGTATTTGTAGACAGGGTCCTTAAAGAACTTTGTAGTTGTTAACCACTCCCTGCCAATAACAGTTGCTATGATATGTTTCACTGGATTTTGACAGATGTATACTGTCATGTATATACCAGCACAATATCATACAAAAGGTTCATCCATTTGTTTCTGATTTTAATTGTTATAAACAAATAGCATTCTTTTTTCCTAAAATATTTATGAGATTTATGGAATATAATGTTTAGTATCATGACTTTTGAGGTTTACTTATAATTACTAATAAGAATATGAAATTTATGACATAGTTTTAAAAAATCCTCTCTATATCTTGTCTCAAATGCATCTTTAAAGAGTACTAGGAGTGAGGTAGAATAAGTCTTACCATCCCCATTTCATGGAAGAGAAAACTGAGGCTTCAAAGTTTCAAAATTATACAGTTGATAATCAGAGGGGGTGGGACTAAAACAATTAATTTAGTTCAATTAAAATGAGTGTCTGATGACAATGGGAATAGGTTAACTACTTGTTAGAACAGGGTCATATTACAATTATAGTGTTTTATCCTTGCTTTGTGATATTCTCACATTTTTTTTTGAAATTTTTATACTACAGTTGAAAATTCTAGCAAAGATGGTGTCCAAAATATTGACAAGAACTGGAATAAAAAGCTTAAGATTTTTTAAAGGATAATAATTAAAATTAGAAAGTGTTAAAATATTACTTTACAGGTTTATAAAAGACATGCATTTAGATTGAATTTGGTTATAGTGTCCTATGATTTTCTCCCTACAATTTTTCTTATGAGTATTATACTATATGTTGTCCAGTGATGCAAAAGATGGCTTTCTAAATTCAAGAAATATATGTATTATTGGTTGTCAAGTGTGTCATTCATTAGTGCTGTTTACTGGCTATATTCCTCCAGGCAAATTCTAGGATTGCATTTTCCTGGTTCCTTTGTAATTTGGTGTGGTCTGAAGACCAGCTTTGCCAATGCATTGTGAATGGGTGTAAAAAGCTTTTTTTTTTTTTTTTTTCTGATCTCAACGTTGCCAACATCCAAGCAACATATTATTCAATTACAGAACGTGCCCCTTCCTTCCTTCCTTCCTTCTTTCCTTCCTCCTTTCCTTCCTCCTTCATCCCTCAACTCCTCTTTCCATTCCTTATTCCACCCATACACTTCAGGCTATAGTTTGCAAAGCTCAAAACACACAGTTGCTGTTCTCAAGCAACTAATAGTTTGGTGGGAGAAAAATACAATCAAACCAATGAATAAAATTTAACATGACCATGTGGTCACAATTGTGCATTTATTACCCTCTACTTTATCTTGGCTAAATTTGAATTTTAGCTATTTATTTATTTTATATCTTGACTAAATTTTAATCAGGGGTTTTCCCCCATGGACTCCCCCCAAGTCTGAACAGGAATATTAGAATATAAAAATAGAAATGTGTTTAGCAGAAATTATGAATAAATGCAAATGATAACACTAATAACAAAAGATCAGAAAAAAAAAGTCGAAAAGACTACAAGTGAATTTAAGATATAGCCAAAGAAGATAAGAATAGATTAAATGAACAAAAAAATCTAAGATTACAAAGTTTAAACTGTTTCTTGGTTGCTAAGTTTTCTTGGTTGTTAGTTTTTGTCCCTTAAATAACTATGATATATGGTCAGTGGAGACCATATATCCAAAGGGATATATGGATATATGGCCACATATCCAAAGGGAATGTGTTTAGGTTATATTTTGAGAATAGTTTTTGAGATTATTAACTGAATATAGCCATAGTTCTCTTTATAATAGAAACATATGGTATTAAAATTATTAACCCTCAATGGGCATACTCAAGAGGTAATAGAATATCCAAGGTAGGAATTCCATGCTGGAAACTGCCCTCAAGAGAACATTTCATTTGGACTTGCTGACAATCTTGGCTAAATCCATGCCAAGAATGTAGTAAAGAAAAAGTGCAGCATTAAACTCATTAATTAGTTTTCTTGTATATTTCATTGAGGGCAAAATGTCAGACACACATAGTAATGAGAAGAGAGTTTTAATTTTTCATTAAGTCTAATTAATGTTGACTCTTCATGTTTCATTAACATTACTTCTGCTGACTAGGAAATTTATCAAAAGTACATGAAGGATCATCAGTCTACACTAGATAATGTATTCCAGGAATAGGAGGGGAGATGGCACTTTGAAATACAGTTTACTAAGGAATCAAGTTCAATTATCTCAACCACAGAAAAATTGCCAGGGTCAGGGAAAAATTTGGGTGCATTTGTTCCATGGTCTTAATGTTAGGGAGTCATCTCTGTTATTTTCTTTATCTAGTTAATGCCCTGTACTTATTGAAGAATTCACCTTATTTATTTATTTATTTATTTATTTATGTCTTGAAAGCAACAGCTGCAGGACAACACATTGGCTTAATGGTCTTCATGAAGCATGAGATAATGTTCCCAGCACAGGACAGAAGCACAAGGGGATGGGAAGACCTGGACTACAGGGGGACAAAATAACCTTTCTTGAATAAGTTAATAATAGCTAAAATTTAATGAGCTGAGCCCTTACAACATGCTAGTCCCTGGTGTTGTGTGCTTTACGTGAAGAACTCATTGATCACAACATGCAATTCAGTGATGTGGATGCTACAGTTTATACTCACTTTATAGATGAAAGAAACAACAAATAGTTTTAAGTAACTCACCCAAAGGTTTTAAAGGTGTTATGAGAATCAAGATTCAACTCCAGGTGGCAAATACTCAGGTTTAGTGCAATGCTGGAAGAATGGGATGATCTGTTTAACAAAGTCATTTTGAAGGTTTTTTATTTTTGTTTTTTTAAATGTAATTTTATTGATGTTTTATTATATCCATCCCCTTTTTGCTCCCCTCTGTCCCCTTCCCCACCCACCCATTCCCCCCAAAGTCAATCCCACTTGTTGTCCATGTCCATGGTTCTTCCATACTAGTTCCTTGACTAAATTGCTCCCATTCTTTGCCTCTTCTTCCCCCCACCCCCTCCCCTCTGCCCACTGGAGAGCTATTAATTATATTCATGTATCTGGTTCTGTTTTGCTTATTTGTTTTGTTCATTATTGTCCTGAAATAGGTGAGATCATATGGTATTTATCTTTCACTGACTGGTTTATTTCACTAAGCGTAATACTTTCTAGTTCCATCCATGTTGTTGCAAAAGGTAGGAGTTCCTTCTTTCTTTCTGCTGTGTAGCATTCCATTGTGTAAATGTACCAAAGTTTTTGGAACCAATCATCCACTGATGGGCACTTAGGCTGTTTCCAGCACTTGGCTATTGTAAATAGCACTGCTATAAACATAGCAGTACTTAGGTTCTCATGAATTGGTGTTTCAGGGTTCTTCAGGTACAGTCCTAGTAGTGGAATTGCTGGAAATGATAGAGGAGAAATCACAATGGATACTTCCAAAATACAGAGGATTGTAAGAAATTACTACAAACAACTATATGACAAGAAATATGACAACCTGGGTGAAATGGACACATTTCTGGAAATGTATAATCTACCAAAACTGAATCCAGAAGAAGCAGAAATCCTGAATAGGCCAATAACAACTAGTGAAATTGAAGAAGTAATCCAAAATCTCCCAAAGCACAAGAGCCCTGGACCAGATGGCTACACAGGTGAATTCTACCAAACACTTAGAGAAGAACTAACTCCTATCCTTTTCAACCTATTCCAAAAAATCCAAGAAGAGGGAAGACTCCCAAACTCTTTCTATGAGGCCAATATTATTCTAATCCCAAAACCAGGTCAAGACACGAGTAAGAAAGAAAACAATAGACCAATTTTTTTTTTCAAGGTACAAAATGGAGAAAGGAAAGGATGTGCAGTTGGAAGGAGATAGTATGCCTGTGTGTGAAAAAATTAGTCAAAATTAGTAAAAGGTAACTCTCTTAATTTTTTAGAAACCATTATACTGTTTTCCACAGTGGCTGCACCAGTTAACATTCCCACCAACAGTGAATGAGGGTTCCTTTTCCTCCACAACCTCTCCAACACTTGTTATTATTTGTCTAATAGCTAGTGAAGTTGCATATCTTTTCATAAATCTGTTGACCAGTTATATGTCATGTTGGCAGAAGTGTGTGCCCATTTTTAAATTGAATTGTGTGTTTGGTGCTGAGTTATATGATATATATCACATTAACCCATTGTCAGAGCTGGTTTTGGCAAATATTTTCTCCCATTTGGCTGGTTGTATTTTTGTTTCATTAGCAGCTTCTTTTGCTGTGCAGAAGCTTTTTCGTTTCATATTCATTTATTTTTCATTTATTTTTGCTTTTAAGGTCAAATTCATAAAATCCTCTCTAAGACTAAGGTCCATAAATTGAGTACCTTTCTGGCACATCTTTATTTGTAAAATGGGATTAATAATAATAGTGTTTTCCTTATAACATTCTTGTGGCAATTATATTGCTAAATCATGTAAGATGGGTAGTGTAAGGACTGATCTGTAGTGAATGCTGTGTAAAACCCAGCTATTATAATTTATTATAACAATATTTATTATAATTTGAGAAAACTACCCATTTAGAGACCACAAATGTTAACACAGCAGATTCCAATTTTGAAATAATTCTGTTTTGTGAAGGATAAGCCAAATAAGAAGTTTGTCACACGTACACAAAGAACTTTCCATTCAAAGTACTCAATACTGCTTAAAAAATGCACACACAAGATTTTGCTTTCCCTCTTCTCTGTTGACAGATTTTTCTGTAAGAAAGTAGCTGACCATGGAAAGCAATTAATCTCTCTCCTGAGGCAAAAGAGCACACTCAGGTGCCGGCCCCAAATGCTCCAGAACAGCTAGCGGGGAGAAGGCTGCTTCGCCTTCGATTTTCATGGCTCAAGAAAGCAGTTGTCTGGGAAGCTCATGTGCATGCCTGTGCGTGCATGTGTGTGTGTGTGTGTGTGTAGTGAGAGGGGACATACATAATTCAGTCAGTCCTACACATGTCCCTGAAGCTTTCACAAAAGATTTTATGTGTAGCATGTGTGGTATGAGAACTTACGTAGACACACATTTACTTGCGTCTTCCTCTATGTCCATGGTGTTGGAGGGCGTGGAGCACCTACAGGGGTTGCTTACACAGGTGTTACATTTTGTCAAAAGTTCTCAAGCACTACAGTTAAGGTGCATGGATTTAAATGTGCACATTTTACCTTTTAAAATAAAAGAAAATTTGAACTTTAGTTAATTAAATGTGTTTTGGTGAGTAAAATGAGCTTATTTTGAAAAGTTTAAAAAATAAAATTGATCAGTGGATGTATAAATGTTTAGATATGTGATAAAGCAAACATAGCCACATATTAGGGGAGTATGGGTGTTCATTGTACAATTCTTTAAAGGTTTTCCCCATGAAAAAAGTTTTAATTAAATGTTGAAAAAATACAGTCATTTCTATGAAGTTCTGCCAGCCAAATTTAAACGAATTAACCCCATCTGTTCTATTTTTAATACAGTCCATTGTCATATTTATTGGATTTCTTACCTCCTTATACATGGCATTTGGCTGTCAGGGGATTATGTTCCCTCTAAGTAGCATTAAATATTTTCCAAAATATGACCATTTGTTTTCCACCTCTACCCATGCTTTCATTTGTAATCATCATTATCATAATAATAACAACAACAGTAGCACTTACTTTTAGTCTACCTGTTTTAAAACTCTATTTTTCCTTGTGAAAGATTAGAAATGTGTATGTGTTAGCCATCTGTGTATTTTGTCATTTTATTCATAATTCAGTACAGATTAAGACATAGCACCTAAAGCCCCTTTTTGGTCAGTGGCATTTGTTGTTCATTCATCGCTTTTCTGTTCATGTAGTGAACATAAATACTTACTGTGTGTCTTTGGGCATGAAGTAGAGACTAAAATATACCTCATGCCCTGAGCTTATTTATATTCAGTATAAAAATGCATGCACATATACGCATAATTAAAAACTGAGATAATAACAATGAAGCTGTGATCTTTTCTTCAGGGGGAGGAGATTCAAGACACATTTTCTCTATTTTGGGGCACATAGAAAGGAGTAATATAATGTTTATTATACTAATAATATTATGTATATTGTTTTAAAATAATGTATAATATTTAAAAATTTGACTACCCTAGTGCAAGCCTAGAAAACCTTGGGCAATTCTGTCAAGGAGTAATTCCTTGAGGTGCCTGAGCCATTGGGTCGCTATTCCGGTTTAGCAGGAACTTTATTATGCATTAGCTGCCTCCTAATGGCCTCTAAAGGAAATTGCCTAACTGCTGATGGCAAAAGTAGCTTTATATGCCCTGGAAGAGGTCAGTCAGTCAACTATAGCTGGGCCTGAGACTGTATTTAGAACTTGTGAAAGAAGGTGGTAAATTCCAAACTAAAAGGAATGTAAGGAGCAATTAAATAACTTTTTAGGACACGGAACCCTATGCTAACTGGAGGCCTAAGTCCCACTCTGTTACAGCAGCGACTGCCTTAAGGAAAAGGTGTGTCAACCCTTGAAAGCAAATTAAATTATTAGATTCTAAATCAATACTCACATTACGTGATTCATCACCAAGACTGGTACTTGGCAGCAATGAATCAATTTCATAAAAATAACACTCTTTCTGACTGAAAATAGGACATTATATTTCATCCGCTGTGACTCTTGCTTTCTTCTGCATTACTTATTGTTTGTCTCAAGGGGAATCCTCAGAGAGGAAAGATCATGAGGTTTTTCAATAGCCCATCTGCTCTCTACTTTTTTGCCCAGATACTGAAACAAGCCAGGCATCCAGGTTTACATAATGGCAGCCTGCCTCAATGTTGTTAACTTAAGTCAAAAGGTTATGAGTCACAGCAGGAAATATATTCATCTGTTAAATTAAAAAAGAAAAAAACAACCAGGTGCTTAAGGAACAGGTGAAGCTGGGACGCAGTCATGCTGCTGGAATGCAGAGATACCTCAGGAATGCCATGCATCTGATAGTTGTTTCGCTAAGCACGTAACTTGCTACCAGGGAGGTTATAGAATGTGAAACAGCTCATGGAAGGACAGTTTTTATACCCCTTCCAAAATTTGTTTTCTAATAAATTTCCAGCTGGGAATATTTCTATTGTCTTGAATAAGTATCAGAAAATTTGTTTGAGAATTGTGACTCATCTTTAAATTCTAATGTTAAATGTTTTTTTAGATACAGTAACCTATCAGTTATACAAGAGGATATTTTAAAAATTGTTTCCTATTTAAAATATGATAAGGAGACATTTTCAGAACATTGCAAGTGTGCTGTCTAGTGAGGAAATTTGTGTAAGTGAAAACTATTCCTGAGGCCCATTCCAAATGAACTATATTCACTATTCCTGCGAGGAATTTGGGGTTCCTGCAGCCAGCAAGGTGCCTAGTCTCACATTTTTTTTTACCTCCCACCTCCTCAGAGCCCCAAGAGGTTTTAAAGCTCAGGGCACAGATGCCAATCCCTGTGAATCTACTCTATAGATTCAAATTTTACTCCTATTAATCAGCTAAGTTTTATCATTTCCACCAGGAAAGACTTCCTAAGACTGAAGACTCCTTGGTCATATGGCTATTCCCTCCACAGAACAGAGCTGACATGTGAAATGCACTGATTTCAATATAGGATTTCTATTTGTGACAGTTAGGTGTTTGCCTGCAGCTTGCCCTGTAGCTGCTGGAGTAGGCTGATAGATATCCTTTCAGCTTTGTATCAAAATCTTTTCATCAAATAGACAGAATCCTTTAAAAAGGGGGAAACTTTTAGGTAATAAATTTCATTTTACGAATTACCCTGTCTTCAGTGGAGATAGTGTGCTTATAACATATTGTGATTGCTGAACTGAAGAAGTGCTCTTGTGCTATACAGATGTAACTTCATTCTCTGAAATCCAGATACTTTCCTCCACTTTTCACAGGAATTAACAACTTTGGTGCCTGATACTGATGAGACATCATTTACTATAGTTGAAAACAATAGCAGAGTTGCTTCATGCACCACCTATCTTATTCCTCAACTTAAATGTCTTTCCATTCTACAGGAAAATGACTAGGTAATGCATGGGTATCACATCACATCAGTATATTTCATCCTTTCCTCTTCAACAACTTAATCACACAGAGGAAATCCTGAGTTACAATTGCAGAAAGGCAGCATTGGTAAGGTATAGGAGAGAGGTCATCTTGACATTCAAAGCATTGCCACATGCTGCTAGAGGAACAGCATGAGATACTCATGATAATCAATTTTCCTCATTTAAAGGCCTCATAGAAATTCACCAAGCTCATGAAACTGAAGTGTGGCTAGACCCACAACGTGAAGAAAATGGATCAGCTGCTTAGAACCAGATAAATCTGGTGAGTAGTTTCTTTCCACAGGAGAAATCAAGGATAGGACAAGTGGTGCTTCCACTGACCCAGGTTTCAAGGTGCCTCTATTGAATGGTTTGTCCTTGCACGGTAGATACTGAGTGATAAAGCTTCTTTGTGTTGTATGCTGCATAGGTCACAGGCAATGTTGTGGACCACCTTTATGAATGTTTTTCCTGGCTAACTTGACATTTGACTCTCTTCTACTGTATCGCTTTTATTTTCCTTTTGCCTCATTCTCAATTCATTGTATTTTACTGTATTACATGCATCTTTGTGAGGTACTAATCTGCCTTATAACTTTTCTTTGGAGCAGGCATGGTTGGAGGGGTATTGATGAATTGTTTGAAAGCAGCCTGGCTGATCAATACACTTTAACAACCTGCAAGCTAAATTGGAATTGCTGACAAGCACACCTCCCTGTGTGCTTCAAGTTCTTAGGATAAAAAAGAAAAACTTGGACCATATTTCATGTACTGTAGTTAGATTCACCCTTCCACATCTCCTGCCATAATCTTACCTCTAAATATATTTGTCTACGTATCCCATTTAATGATTGGGTAGCTGAAAAAAATGCTGTAAAAGTCCCTAGTTGTTAGGTAAGCTTACAAGGACATTTTTCTGTGGATGATGGAGCACTTGCCTTCCACCTATCTCCACTAAGCCCCAAATCACTGGCTAATTTTCTCTGCAATGTTTGCCTACATGGATCCCCACCCCAGGTAAATGTATTAAATCCTGTAGAGGCAGTTCAACTCTTCATTTGGTAAGGGCACAACCTACTTATAAGGAGAATTGCTGAATCCTTCAGATAAAAGCAGTAATGCAGAGAGACTTAGGCACTGGATACTTGCATTTTGCACTATACCCTTGATGAATTTCTCATTATTCTCAACACAGTGTTTTCAGATCCATTTCTGAAATGCAAATGTCATGAGTGACCTGATGTGGCAAGTCCTTAAGTATTACTGTTTTTAGCAGAAATCTAACATTCTAAATCTCTCATGCAAATAAACTAAAAGAGGCCATCATACTTTTCAAGCTAGCCCAAGTAGGCCAGGTATTAGAGCTCATTCATTGGTGAATTTCGGTATGCACTTCTCCTTTTACCATGGTCACATAATTATAGTGCTAAAAATAATTTTTTCCTTAACATGAGGCAGAGAAAATTATTGCACAGGAGGGGATTAATGAAATTTGCTAATAGGGGAATAAATAATCAAGGGACAGAGAGCTGGGTATTAGGTTGATTAGAGGCAGAGGGTCTACGCATTGTGTTTAAGTGGGAACAAATGACTTGAACTTAAGCAACAATGCATACCTATTACTTTGATGACTATGAGATAGTTTGTGTTGTTTTTATCTTAAGTTATGTGATTAAAGTGCTCGCTTCAGCAGCACATATGCTAAAATTGGAACAATACAGAGAAGATTGGCATGGCCCCCGCGCAAGGATGACATGCAAATTCATGAAGCATCCTATATTTAAAAATAAAATATGTGATTAAAGCTATAAACTGTAGTAACACTAAAACATGTTCTAATTCTGTCATAATCTCTCCACAGTGAAATAAATGACAATTTTTACAGACATTTACAAATGATCAAGACATGTATTCTGTTGAAGACCATGTTTTCCAATTATGTACTCCCTTATTTTCAATACCAGAGTGAAAAAATTTGATTCACATTAAATAAATGTAAAATTTTAAATCACATTATTTAACAGTCAGATTTTTCAAAGATGCAGTACCTGACTATAGTCAGGGGCACTGACCTCTTTTCCCTTAGACTGTCAAATAAAAAAATGACAGCAGTCAACACAATAACAGTCGTCTGGGGAATGAATCAAAGTTATATCTATTTTTTGTCAGGTAGGCAAAAAATATATTTTTGGGTGTGCTGCAGAATTTTAGTAATTATTTTATGTGTGCCATGAGATGAAAAAGGTTGAAAAATCACTGGCATATTGAAAAAAATCCATGTACAAGTGGACCCATGCAGTTGAAATCCATGTTGTTCGAGGGTCATTTGTATATGTTTGGTTTATAATATCATTTCATTCATGAAGTGTTAAAATGAAAATTTTGAAGATGCTTTAGCATCTGTCCTTTAATCTCCAGTATAATCAACTGCTCTTAGATTTTTATTGAGAAATTAAATGATTTCAAGAAAATTAACATTAACATCAGTATGGAAAATAAAGATTTGATGTGAATAGTTTTCTGGCATTGAGTTATTAAATATTAGAATGAGTTAATAAAAGAAGATATGTAATTTGAGAAAACATTTATTTAGGGCAAGTCTACATATTTCAGTGAAATAGTATTTTTCGTATATTTACATAGAGGAAAATCAATGGCAATGTGGTTTGGACTAATCAGTTGGCAAATAAATGAAATTTTATCAGTATTTTTATGAAAAATCTCACTATTTGACTTTAGGGGTCAATTAAAAGAGAGAATT
This sequence comes from Noctilio leporinus, assembly GCA_004026585.1. Taxonomy (NCBI): domain Eukaryota; kingdom Metazoa; phylum Chordata; class Mammalia; order Chiroptera; family Noctilionidae; genus Noctilio; species Noctilio leporinus. Next base: position 39,634 of record PVIW01001022.1, read on the forward strand.
TAGGTAATAATGTCCACAATGCATTACTTATTTCAGGACTAACATTAATGTATGTAAAGTACTTGGTACAAGGTAAATGAGCAATAAATGGCATATCTTATTAATTGGGAATAGGAGCGCTGGTAAAAAAAAAATAAGAAAAAGAAAAAGGTGTTTATGAAATTCTGACTGCTAGTAGTTCTAAGCAAATATAACACCAGGAAATTCTGCCTTGAGGAAAGATATGAAGGGTAAGACAGAGAAGAGAAACCATTAATTAAGCTAAATAGATATTAAATAATTTATTCATTCAACAAATATTTATTTCAGTTCCTGCTCAAACACTGTAATCAGGATTTAGTTAGTTTCATTAAAAGATATACTATATTTAGAAGAAAATATTTTAAAACTAGGAGGTTGGGTTTATGTTTAAATGTAGCTATATCTGAAATGACCATATTCTCTTGGTTATCATTCCATAAAATACTACCTCCACCATCTCATGGCAAGTACCCTGAATTTTAGGTAGAAAATTCATAGAGGTAATAAAAAGATGGTAACTACAGTGGGTCATCCATGCATTGATATATTCAACAAATTATTATTATTTTTTAAAGATTTTATTTTATTATTTTTAGAGAGAGAGGAAGGGAGAGAGGCAGAGAGGGATACAGACATCAATGTATGGTTGCCTTTCACCCACCTTCAGCTACAGACCTGGCTAGAGACGTGGCTTGCAACCTGGTTATGTGCCCTGGCAGGGTATTGAACCAGTGACCTTGGGTTCTCAGGCCAGGGCCTTATCCACTGTGCCACCAGTCAGGGCCATCAACAAGTTATTTTAAGTGTCTTCTAATGTCTGGGCCCAGGACTTACAGTAATGAACAAAGAGAAATAATTGGCAATTACAGTGCAATGTGGGCAGTAAAATTAACACATTAATATACACATTTAAATGTAAGTGCAAGTTTTATAAAATTTTGTGAAGGAAGAAAATAAAAGTCTATGAGAAAGAATAGCAAGTGGGAGCTGTTTTAGAGTTCAATAGGGAGAGAGAGAGAGAAAGAGAGAGAGAGAGAGAGGGAGAGAGGGAGGGAGGGAGAGAGGAGAGAAGAGAAGAGAAGAGGAGAGAAGAGAAGAGAAGAGAAGAGAAGAGAAGAGAAGAGAAGAGAGAAGCGAAGCAAAATGAAGAGAAGAGAATATGAGAATGTACCGTATGGGGACCTAGCTGTTGGTTCAGCTCTTCCTGAACATTAAATATTGGGTCAGCCCATTCACTATGTTATGTCCTATCAGCGTAGGCCATGCAGTGCCCCAACCCTAGATTATACCTAGAGAGTATGATGTTGAAATCAGTACTCCAAACTCTTCAAACTATTTCCTGATTGCTACTGTGAGGTTGTAGCAAATAAATGTTTTAATAATTGGAACCTTTTCCTCATTTACCTTTTATAACTACTAGCTTGACTGTGCCTCTTAGATTTTTCAAAGTACTACACCTGAGAAAACTAGATAGTAGCCTCACCAGCACAAATGTGCAAGAATGTGCACACATGCACACACACACACACACACTTTATTTTTTACTGGGAGCTAGTCTGTTCAGGGCTCACTTTCTGAATGTGGAGGGATTGGGTATGAGGAGAGGGACTGTGTAATAAAACTTTTTAATATCAACTACTTCCTATTTATAAAGCTTTTATGCCTGTTATTCTACAGCATAATTTCATTAAATTTTTATTTGGCTATCTACTAAGAAACACCTGGCCTTTTTATTAAGCTTCTCTGAGACTAGAAAAAGTAAATAAAATAAAATAAAAATAAAAATAATAAGCCACAAAGGAAAATCCTCAGAACTATGTGGCTGGGGTTAGCTGCAGACAACACATGCCTGGTATAAGTCTGGAAGATTATGAGCTTCATCAGTCATAAAACAAAATGTGAAACCTATAGACACATCGTCATCACTCCCTGAAACCTCCACCCCCTTCCATAATGTTAATTTACCACTGGAGTATGTAATGCTTTATATTTATTTTTGCTCTTCATAATTCTTAAGAATTACCAGGTTGCTAAGGAATAAAGTCTTATATCAAAACGTCTCCAAGGGTAGGTCAAATAAACAGTTCCCAGAGCATATAAATCTATTTGAAGGAGTTAACCTGAATCACCAATGTGTCTGTCATACCTCAAGGAAAGTGATAAGTAAATCAAGTAATTTCATGAAATATGGACTTTTACTTTGCTGGCTTGACCTTCCTCCCAGTTCTTTAAACTGTGTTGCATCAGGCTGGGCTAATGCATTATGATATTCCCAGCAATAATGACTGGAAGAAGGACAATAGGATATAATAAGAAACAATATTGCTGATCTTGAACATTTGGAGATTAGAGATGTTTTTAAAAACCCTACAAAAGATGTTACAGAAAAGAAAAAAGTTTTATTGGGGAATGTTTTGCAAAGTATATTTGTATTTCTTGGCACATAAATGTTTATTGTTATATGTTGTAGCCTGGCAGTATTTACTTACCTTTCGCTGCTGTTTAACGTTTTTGAATGTGTCTTAGGAAGATACACAAGAATGCCTTGCTTTATTACAATTATATACAAGTATTCATTTGCTATATTTACAATCCCTCCAGAAATACAGTGTTTATGTGTCTATGTTATGAATATTTTGGGCTTGCAAGGAAAGAAGAGGTGAACATGATTCAGTTATCACCTGAAATTCGCATTAGCCTTGAACTAAGGGCTTCAGTGTGCTGCCTCACATTATTTTGGAGAACTCAATACTGTTAGATGTAATTCCTATGGGGCAGTAGAAAAATCAGTTCATACATATTAAAGAGCAACTATGAGGGGATAATGGCTAGATTATAAATTGAAGACACTGTGCTTTTTGTTGTTTACCATGATGTCACTAGCAGGGTGTTTCCACAGCGGCTGGTATATAAAGGAGCTCAATAAATAAATAAATATTTTTTTAATTTGGATTTTTAATTGATTTATTATTGTTGTATTACAGTTGTTTCATTTTTCCCCCATTGCTCTCCCCTATCCCTCTTCCCCACGCCCCCAGTCAATCCCCACCTCCTTGTCCATGGCCATGGTATCTTTCACACTAGCTCCTCATCTAAACCCTACCCCTTCTCCTCCCCAATTCTTCCTCCCTGCTCCCCTCTCTCCACTGGTCACAGTCATTCTGCTCCTTTTTTTCCCCTCATGTCTCTGGTTTCTTTCTGTTTGTCTGTTTGTTTATTCATTAGTCTCCTGTATTAGGTGAGATCATGTGGTATTTGTCTTTTACTGCCTGGCTTATTTCACTGGCTATTGCCAAAACTATTAGAGGGGAGATGTCTATACTTCTGTTCACTTTCCCCAGTGCCTAACACCATGTGAGTACAGTGAACCCTGTGACTTTGTGGTTTCCCTATGGGATCTTTTCAGAAAGACTGATAACTCATCATAGAGGATTATTGTAGGTATACATAAATTCATAATCCCCCAAATCTGTTTTTTGTGTCTACCAGGGGTCTGAGCCAGAAATCGAAGTCATACTTGACTCCTCCCTCTTCTTTACCTTCCACGTTCAGTTTCTAACTTCTGTTATGTCTATTTCCCAAATCTCTTTCAACTCTGTTCTTAAAAAACACCCAATTTTTCCTCTTGACTCTGGGCCTTCTCCTACTTTTCCTTTAGCCTGAAACATTCTTTCCGTTCCCACTTTGCTTGGCTCTTTTTTGTCCTTTGGGTCTCAGCTAAAATGATTGTCTCTTCTGGGAAGTCTGGCAGATTTCCCAGACTGTTTATCCACAGGACCTTGTGCTCACTTGCGTGTGGTGATGTAGCTAGTGTAGTATGTTGACTTGTGGTCAAATGCATCTGGGCTTGAGCACCAGCTTTGCCAGTGATTAGGGGAGTGACATTAGGATCATTACATGGCATGTAGTGATAATAATAGAATCTTCCTGTGTTGTTAGAATCAAAAATTTGTAGCACAGTGCTTGCAACATATTAAGTACTTAATTAAAACTAGCTATGTTTGTGGATGCCTCACAGTGCAGAGTCCTAAGTGGGCCATCCCACTTTCAGTTCTGAGAAACAAGTTTCTCTTCTTGCCCCATTTTTTAAATGAGTGAAAACAACTTAATTTTTAGTGACAGAGAATTAAAGTCCTCCTTTAATACTTCTGGAGTTTTCACTCTAACTTTAGGAAAATGTTGAGACAACCTGAGTAAGAACTTATAATAAATTTTTCTACAAATATCATTTGTACCTTAAACTCTTCAATTTTGAGATGCTGAGATTATTGTGTCTTCTAATCACAGAGTACTTTCTAAATAAGGAAGACCTGGCTGGTGTGGCTCATTGGATTTGAGTGCTGGCCTGCCAACCAAAATGTCACTGGTTTGATTCCCAGTCAGCGCACATGCCTGGGTTGTGGGCCAGGTCTCCAGTTGGGAGCACATGAAAGGCAACCACACATGGATGTTTTCTCTCCCTTTCTTTCTCCCTCCTTTCTCCTCTCTCTAAAAATAAATAAATAAAATCTTTAAAAAAGATACAGAAGGGTTCTGTTTCTTATTCAGGGATGTTAGGATGCTGTAGTGAGTGATGGTCTTGGTGCATTTGCTAGGTTGTCTGCTTTGTAAACACTAATTCCCCAGAGGTTCTCTTCCCTGGGTCTTTAGAAATTATCTGATTGAGCAACACTCAGGTAAAGTCTGTATCTAAATGAGTCAAAGATGTTTGTTTTACTTTTAGAGATCTAAAATGGAAGGGAATTTCTTTCAAGATTTACTCCCTTTGCTAAGACTTAAGCACATCTCCCCAGTGTGCTACTTCTTCCTAGTTTCCATGTAATAAATAACTTTAACAGTGGCAGTGAGTTATTCAAATTATTCTATGGTCTTAGCCTTCTGAAGACTACATCATATAAATTCTTTAGATTATCATTCAACATTTCTTCTCTGAGTAGGATCATGTAATTCAATACTAGAGAACAAGAGACTTATTTGTTTACATGCAATTTTGCTACTTCTTAAAATAATGTAACTGATGATTATTAACATTTTATAATATTTCACTATTCATAAATGTAATTAATGGCATTGGGAAAGAGATGATAAAAAGGAGGATGGTTGTAAGTAACTGGAATATTCTTAGAATTCTGGGATTTAGGGATTTCTTTGATATTGAGTGTTATTTTCTTTCCCTACTTATTCTCTATTTGAATATGAGGCTTGGCATAGATATCAAAAATCCTGAGGCAGAGATACCCACCCCCACCCCCCACCTCAGGGCAGGTGATTTACACTTTATTGACTGCATTGAAAGTAGCCAAGGGCTAGCAGTAAACCCTTTACCCCCATCCTTGGAGAGGAAGTAAATTCTCTAAATTGCTTCTATTTAATCCCATGCCTCACAATCCTAGTTTGATGCAGATTACTCAAGTGCTGAGAGTGGGTCCTAGCCCTGCACTCAGGTTGAGAGTAAGAATTACCCCTAGACAGAGTTCTAGAACAAAATTTTTGTAATCACCACCTGGCAGCCCCTCTATCCACACACAAAGCCCATGCACCTTCTCACTATAGTATTTTGTTTCTTAGATGCATTTTTTAATGAGTATTTTAGGTAAGATAGAGTGGCAAAAACTAATTTTCCTTGGAAAGGACATAGTTGGCCTGTAGAAGCCTTGCCTTGTGCCCAAAGTATCCATTTTTATTTTCATTGTGGTTCCCCAGATCCAGGGAAAAGGATTTACTAAATAGGTGCTACCAGGAACACCTGAATCAAATAGATGGGATGAAAAAATAGTGAAAATGACCAAATATTGCTTTTTTTCCCTAGGGATAAATAATTATTAGGGCAAAAGCATGGGTATCACTCTGCTGTGTAACAAATTTGACTATGAAGTCAAGTGAGCATTAATTATATTTCTGTCTTGAAGTTCTAAAATCTGCAATATTTCTGATTTATCAACAGGTGGCGGTATATGATAAGAAAGATGAATTAGTCTCCACAGAACAAAACATTATTAGGAAAGGTAATATAAGTAAGAATTCAGAAATAAAGCAGATTGCATTACTTAGAGCTCTATATGGAATTCTAGCAATTGGAACATGTTTGGGGGTTTGAAAATGTGTAGTAACAAATGAATGCATACATGTGCACACACACAATCAAAGATGACCTTGGCAGCCTTCACATTGAAAAAGACTTACAAGCTAAGAGATGCAGGAAAATGTGTCCCTTAGTCATCCAGTGGCTTTGTTGATCAGGCTCAGATTATTTCAAAGAACCTGGTAATCAATAGGATGGAGTGGGCTACATTGTTTTTGAAATTTGTGTCTTACCTATATTCTTAGCAATAATGTCATTTAACTGAAAAAAAAATCAAACAAAACATACTTGATGCTGTGGATGCATGCATCTAGTTCCTTATATAAACCAAAAAGAAGGAAAAAAGGAAGAGAGAGAGAGAGAGAGATCGAGAGAGAGAGAAAGGGAGGGAGGGAGGAAGGAAGGAGAGAGGAAGGGAGAAAGAAGGAGGGAGGGAGAAAGAAAAGGAAGGAAAAGAAAGAAAGAGAAAGAAAGGAAGGAAGGAAGGAAGGAAGAAACAAAAAGAAAGAAAGAAAAAGAAATAAACCATTTCTGAGGAATACTGATGAAAAAGTAGCCTCAGTTTAAAACCCACTTTATGGTTTTAGTCCTGTGATCTCTTGGCGATACACCTTTCTCAAAATTTTTTGGTATGGCTTTTGAAATAGCTCCTTTTTTTTTTTTTTCTGTTGCATTTGGGAACATTGACATGAGCAAAAAGGTTAAAACAACTTAAATAATTGAGTGTTTAACTGTCTTAAACTTCAAGAAATACACTCAGTCAACTTCTTTATATTGAGGCATTGTTTACAAAGGGAAATTTCACCCAGTTTTGGAAAGATGTGGCAGAATGGTAAGAACTTATACGATTTTATCTATCCCATCCTTCGGGTGTTCTGTGTGCCACAGGACATGGCTTCCTTGGAAGCTTGAACTGAGGTGAAGTGGGGCAACCACCGTAGCTGGTTCTCTTCAGATTGTGGCTGCCGCACCAATTCTCAGAGGCACCATTTGGTTGGGGAAGCAAGAAAATAAAAAGCAGTATGTTGCATGTAAATGGCTCTGCTTTGGCTAAGCCTGCCTTGCGTATCCTAATGCAATGCAAGGAGTTTCATGGGGATAGGTACTGGGTTTGGTCTTTCTTTAAAGAGCTTTTTAAAAGTTCTTTAGCCTTTTAAAGAACATTTTATCCACTGTGTGCAGGTGCATACAAGGGGCTCAGTAAGTGTCTCATAAATGAATGAATAACTACATACCTGCTTCCTCATCAGATCAACTCTTCATTGCAAAGAGCTGATGTTGTAGATGTAGTATACTGATACCTGGGGCAGAGAGGAAAATAAACTTCCTTGGTGCACAATGAATATTTACGCATTTCTCATTTCCCCAAAACACATCCAGAAATAGAAATATAAATAGGAACAGTCAACAGCAAAATTGTGAATCCTATAAAATTAGTCTTTGCCACTCCATCTTACAGAAATAACCATTTTTAAAATTTTCCCTAAGAAACAAAGTGGTGGTGTGGGGAGGTGCATGGGCTTTGTAAACTGGTTGAGAGCAATAGATACGGGCATTTAGTCAGGAAAACCATGTTATGGTTAAAGGTGCCTTTATAATCTCAGCTATAAAATGCTGATATTAACAGTTCTCACTTGATAGATCTATTGTGAGAATTCTATAAAACATGAAAAGAACTGTCCCTAGCTCAGTAAATGTTTTTTGTTTTTTTAATTTAATTGTTGTTGTATTACTCCATCCCCTTTTTCCTTCCCTCTGTCCCCTTCCCCATCTACCCACTCCCCAACAAAGTCAATCAGTAAATGTTTTAACTATTATGATTATTATTGGGGATAGAAATGTGAATAATATATGGTAGATAACCAGGAAAATATTTTCAAACATATTTTCCAAAGAAAGCTTGGGTACATTTTTTATAAGCAATATCACATTATTTAATACATTAATGTATTATTCTTAAGAAGCACCTCTTAAAATATTTTCCCTGCTTTGTTAAGCAACTACCAACCTAGACTGAATTATTGGAACTTCAAGCTAAATTGGAATATCATTAATGTTTCTAGTTCAACTCCATTGGTAACATCTTTTAACCTAGAAACTTAATGCACATTCCTTGCATAAATTTAATGAGGACAGACTTACGTAAACTAAAATGACATCACATTTGTTTACTGGAGTGTAAGGTAGCCATTAGGCAAACCAGTCCAATTTTGAGAATGTTGAAAGATCCAAAGCATAAGAGTGAAAATAAGTAAGAGTCAGCAAAAGTGTAGAGACTTGCTAATAATAAGATGCTTTAGAAATAAGAAACCTATTCAGCATGGATTCTTGATCTTTTAGAAAGTTCTATTTAAGAATATTTAAACTACCAGATAATTGTTTGACAAAATGGAATGGACATTAAAAAAATAAACACAATTATTTGATGAATATAAATTTTGGTCTATAATTTTTTAGTAATGATTCTGTGAAAGAACAGACCAGTGAATTTCATAAGAACAAATATATAGGGCAAATATCTGGGCTGTCCAGATGGTTTTATAGTACAATTCTGTTATGGCTCTGCTGCCTGGACATAAAACAGAGACAGTAGAAGCATTTTCATCAGTAATAAATTAGTCAGGTAAAAGAACAACTTTTTAATATACTTCATAGAGCAGTTATGAAGACTATATAAATATATATGTGCATTTATATTGGATAATATGGACATAAGGAAATGGAAAAATGTTATATAATTGGATAGGCTTATATATATATAATAAAAGAAATGAAAAGTTTAAAAACTGGGTATGTGCAAAGTTTGTGGGTTACAGTAAGACGTTGAAGATGGAGACAGGAGCATTTGAGTGGGGAGTTGCTTCTCTCTACCAAGCTCCAAGTTAACTTTCTATTTTATTTATTAAGGCAGAGAGTGATAGATTTAAAACTCTAAGACACTGATAGAAATAAAATTAGTTTTTCAAAAGAAAAAGCCCTTAAGTTTTCTATTCAAGATAATAGTAAATATTAATCAGGCAATATTTGTTCTGGTTTCTTAGGTTTCTCCTAGTAATTTATCTCTAAACTGTTCACTGCTTCCTAGGGAGCCAGTTTGTCTTCTTTTATTTTTGTGCAAGTTAATTAATAGTGATACCGGGTATTAGCAGCATTCTCTTTCCCACTTGAGGCTTTTTATAGTCTCTAAGAGAAATATTACAAAGTAGGACTCTGTAAATATTCTCAGGATGGAACAAAATATTAAGATCTGAAGACCATGTTGGGTTTTTCATCTCATGCTTATAATATTAAATTATCATTTAAGAGTGAAACAGTGTACGTATGAAATCCAATTATTGACAGTTTATGAAGTCCATCTATTTTCCCAGGTGCCTTCTCATACAGAGTGGTATGAACTATTCAGAGAGTTGCTGGTTAATGACAGAAAGATAGCTCTGAAAAGTTGCATTCTGTTTAGTCTTTCTGTCTCCTGTCATTTATGTCTAGAAGACTGGACATTCTAACTGCATCAATAACACACTATTAGTTTGCTGCAAAGGTTTTATAATACAGAAAATGTGTTTATAATAACCAATGTTAAAAAAACATTTTACATCTAAAATAGCATATTTATGGACCTGATGAAGATATTTGCAATCATTTATTATATTCCATTTGTTTATACATACAGAATATGCCCACATTGAGAACTATTTCTACTCATTTCATATCTTTTCACCCAAGCTAGTTTATTGGTGCTTTTGGCTGGAAGAATGTTAGGTTTTTAGAAAACACGGTTTAACTCATATCATAGAAATCACACAATATTTAGGACAAAGACAAAATAGCTTTTGTAAATATAGAAAAGAGTAGAATTAGAGAACATTAATACCCCTATCAGGATTTACCTACTCATCTACTCCGACCCCTGCTGGATGGACCTGCAAGAGGGTGGGATAAAACATTCAAATGAACAACAAATTGTATGTCTGTCTTTACAATCGCTATTCAGTTCTAAGAACCTAAAGAGCAGATTCTAAGTACAACTTTACTCTGCAAAAATATGAGAAAAAATAGCATCTACTCCTGGACAACACGTGCATGATGCAGTAAAAAGAAGCACTGCGAGGATTTCCATGATGCTGCTCGAGGCTCAGAGAGTGTGGATGGCCAGCTACCCCGGACCCCTTCCCTGGACAGACACCAGCGCAGCTCAGTGGTCCCAGAGGCGGTGTGGCTGGATTACAGCCTCCTGCGTGCTCCAGTGTTTTTCAACAAGTAATATTGGGAAATTAATTTAGGATCTTCGGATTTTAATTTTCACATGTATAAAATATGAGAGCTGAGTTATTTAAAATTCTATTTAATCCTGAACATATTAATTGTATTATTTTACTTATTGTGGGACAACAAACAATATAAGAAAAGAGACTGAATTGTATGATTTAATTATTGATAAAATAGCCCATGGGAATCTGGAGGCACATATCTTTCACTGATTAGATTAATTTCATGGCATTAAAACTGGCTCTGCAGAGAAGATTCGATATCTCTGTATAGTTAAATTTGTATATAAGAGGTTTTGCAGGAATAACATTTGGGTGATGCTCAGGAACTCCTAGAATCTGTCACTATTTATTCAAATGTTTATCCCTAAACTTTCATCTGCTTTTTGATCAAATGGAAATTAAAACACTCTGTTGGTGGTAGCAATAATTTAATTTTATCATTCATAAAAGTAAATGAAGCATAAGATTTATAGGCAATTAAATGGAAAAAGTTAACTACATAGTAGAAACTTTTTCTTTTCCCAACATGTTGAAATGCATTTCAAACCATTAACTTTAAAAGAAAAGCATTTCATTGTTGTCCATGTTATAAATAATAGTACATGCATTTACATCTCCCTTGCACCTCCAGAGTAGACACATACCTGCAAAGTTGCTGGTTTGAATCAATGGTTGAATTCAGTATCACTGAGCTGAAATCAAGGGGTGAGCAGGGCCACCCTCCCTCACCTCTTTCAGCTTCTGGTGGCTGTCAGCATTACTTGGCTTGTGGCTGCATCATTCCAGTGTCTGCTTCTGTGCTCACACTACCTTCTGTAAGCACTGCAAACAATCTGAGGATATAAATGATAAATCACAGGTATATGTTATAACCACAGTATGTACCTAAGAAAGTTTCTAAGGAAAACTACGTTCTGGATCCCTTTATTAACATTGCCAGCCCAGCTCTTTCTGTATAGTTCCCTCATATCTGATTTCACCTATTAAGTTAATTGAAATCAGGCTGATCTGGCAGAAGTTTGCAATTAGGGAATGCTTACACATTTAAGTAGCTACTTCTAGAGAGTACCGTGGCTCTAATGTGTAAAACTGAAAAGATCAACCATATATATAAAATCAATGTTGATAGATGAGTTTATTAAAAGGTAAACAACACAGCAACTCTACATTTTGCTGTTCAGCAAGTATAAAGTTTCAGTTATCCAAGATAAATATGTTCTAGAGATCTTGTGCCTACAGCTAACAATTCAATAGGGGAGCTCTCATGTTGTATTCTTATCACAATATAAAAGAGTTTTTAAAAAAGAGGTAAATGAAACATATGCAAAGTGGACATGAATTACATCACAAAGTGGCTTATGATGATTAAACCAGGCTGGTAACATCTGCTAATAATTGTGAACTGTTTCCCTTCCTAAATTATTTATAGAACTATTTGTTAAAGGCACCACACCAATCTCTCATTCCCATGTATATGTATTCATGGGAATGAAAGGCTGGTGTCCAGTGTCATAGAATAAGCACAATAAAAGAAAATGTGTTCAAATTGCTATAAAGTTTGTGTGCATTTCACATCATAAATCCTGGTTCACCTCCTCCCAATTTATAGGTTGAAATTTATTTTATAAACATTGCATAGTGTTAGATAAAAGTAAATACTACTTATGGTAACAGAAATCTAAACATAATGATTAAAAACATTTTCATTTTTCTTTATGACAATTCCAAGATGTGGAATTCTTGGGAAGAATGTTAAATGTCTTGTATATTGCTTAACTCTTTAGGGCATAAATAAGAGTCAAACTAGTTGGTTTCTTAGCACACATCAATGTAGCCAAATGAAGCAGAGGAAATGCAATTACTTGGTGATAGTTAGAATAGCTAACCCCAGTATGCTCTTTTCACTGAGTTTATAAAATTTATACCCCAAGACCTGAGGAGGACAAGACATTTTGCATAAGTAACATTTCCATATAATAGAAGTTAACTATCTGAGTGCCACAGCTTTATTTAACTGATTTCATTTTGTAGAAGCTTCCAAAAATGTGATACACATTTTTCCTACCTCATTAAGTATGTTTCACTGTCATCTGATTTTTATTAGTGACTCAGAATCATCATTAGAGACTTGAAAATATAGTGTTGGTTCCAGTCTCTCACCTCTGTGCATAGTGGTTCCACAAATGAACATCCTGAGTATTATAATACAGCTCTTTATGCACAATTAATTAATTAGTGTATTGAATGCTAAATCCAAGTGGTTTTCTTCTTCAGCATCTTAATTTCTCCTTGACTTAGCTACTAATTTCAGAACACTATCTATTTACAGAATATAGGAAAGATCCACCATCATCATTTTAAGCCTTCCATAATATTTGACTCTCATTCTGATTTTAACATAGAATACAGAGCTTTGCATCATCCCTGCATAATGCATCAACTTCCCCAAGAAACTTCATCTGTCATAATATATTACATTCTGAAAATCACCTTGTGTCATAGGACTAGTGAGGCAACATTCTGGGAACAGAAAGGTGGTAAAAAATTGCATTTCCTGGAGAACTTACCTTACTGTTTAAAAGTGAGCTCTTTAACCATCCAGGTCAGTGGTTCTTGCAGGTAGTGAACAAAACTGCCACTGGGAAACTGGCTAAAAAGGGCCCTAACCCCAAATCCTGATTTCATCAGTGTGAGGTGGAATCAAAATTTTGCATTTTTAATTAATACTCCATTAAACTTATCTGAGGCACAGGCATTGATAATTTCAAAGTGTAACTGTGATTTCAGCACTGAGACTGTGCAGGTAGCTACTTGTCTTCTGGGTCTAAAGGACACAAAAGAGGCAAAGTGATGTTTTTGAAAACTCTATGATGATTACATCTTCCAAATTTTCTTTCTTGGGAGCCTACAGCTGCATCAGACTCTTCCACTGCAGCTGCATGAAACTTCCACCAAATCTGACTGTAATACGATATATACTTGGTTCCCTGCCCATGCGGCCTCTTTAGCATTGCAGGGCCCCATGACCCCTACATGCATGTTCAGAATCTTGTATTAAACCTGTCACTTGGCAGGGTTTCAAAGAGCTTTATTTACTCTAGTAACTTACCTACTCAGCACTGAGTTAGCTATGCTGCTGGTTCTTTTATGACTCAGGCTTTGTCAACTAAGTTATTTTTCACACTCTGGTGTTAAGAATTTGCATCCTTTACTATCCACTGTACACCTTGGACCCCTGCCTAGATTCGAGGTTCAACACCTTTACACATTGGGTGGTCAAAAGCATTCAAGTTCCAAGATGGAATCCTATCTTCTTGTCTGATGGTGTTTTTGGTCTGTTTTAAGTTTTTATCTTGATGTAAATTTCTATTTACAGAGAGAGGGGAAGGGAGAGAGGCAGAGAGGGAGAGAAACGTCAATGCATGGTTGCCTTTCACCTGCCTCCAGCCACGGACCTGGCTGGAGACCTGGCTTGCAACCTGGCTATGTGCCCTGGCTGGGAATCGAACCAGCGACCTTTGGATTCGCAGGCTGGCGCCAATCCACTGAGCCACCAGCCAGGGCTGAAAATCTATTTTAAAAATCAAACATTACTGTGTTTTTCAGAAGACATTGAACCGGAGGGAAGGGAGGTACCAGGTAAAGGGGACAAAGGGGGGAAAATTGGCACAACTGTATTAGCATGATCAATAAAATGTACTTAAAGAAAACACAATATAGCATTTAAGATTGTGAACTCTGGAGTCAGAGTTTACAGTTACGGAACTTTTCTGTGATTTAGTTTCTTCATCTGTAAAGTGGGTATAATAATAGTCCTTAATTCGAAGGTTTAAGGCATTAAATAAGTGTTACCTGTTTTTGTAAGTATCATTCAGATCTGTTCCTTTCCTGTGCTTTTAGTTCTTGATTGTTTTTCCTTTGTCCTTGTAACCATTTTACAATTCTGCTCTTTGCCCATCATTGAAGGGGGGTTATTTAATGATTTCCATGCTGAACTCAATTCAGCTGTGTTGCTTGTGCACATGGGATTGGTTGAGGTCTATTGCATCTTCTAATATAGTTCAGTTTGTGCCCATGGAGATTCCAGGTTTCCAGAGGCACTGCATTGAGGCTATAGTATGCAGTCACCTGCTCTTCATACCTAAAGTGACATTAATAAGGTACCAGGACTCATTTGTTGTCCTTTCCCTAAGTACAGTACCAATCAGGTTCTATCTTTTCTCTTTATTGTTGGCTATCTTCTTTCTGATATATACTGCTTTTTGCTATTCCCATCTCCCAACTGCTTCACACCATTGCCAAGATACCTGCTTAATCTTTCTCTTTTGTTTCTTTATCTAATGCTTCTCTAATGCTTTCCTTCCTTTTTGGTCTAAGGCTGATGTTGTATATAAATCACTAGTCAATGGAACACTCTCCACACTGCAAAGTGAATTGATCAATCATAATATACTAGCTGAAGTATTTGGGCTTCCGGTACTTCTCTCCTTTGTCCATTTGTTGGTGGCTATTAGCAGCTACTCCTTTGATCTGAAGTTTTATGTTGTTTGAATAAATTTTAAGCTATGTACTATTATAGTAGACTGGGGCATTTAGACAAGTTGTCTTTGTGGGACTGAAGTCTTACCATGTTTTAAACTCAGAAAAATCTTTCCTATAACATTTTTTAAAAATCAGGAGCTTCTGTTTCTGGGAAGATACCAGGAAGATACAATATAGGTTTTAAGAGTGTAGCCTTGAGTCAGACAGATTTGTGTTTGGAAAGTGCAGATAACATCTTTTGTGTTCCTCATTTTTCTTAAATTAAAAAAAAAGATTTTATTTTATTATTTTTAGAGAGAGGAAGGGAGAGAGGCAGAGAGGGAGAGAGACATCCATGTAAGGTTGCCTTTCCCCTGCCTCCAGCTATGGACCTGGCTGGAGACCTGGCTTGCAACCTGGTTATGTGCCCTGGCTGGGAATCGAACCAGAGACCTTTGGGTTTGCAGGCTGGTGCCCTATCCACTGTGCCACCAGCCAGGGCCATTTTTGTTCATTTTTATCTTTAAAGAAACTACTCATTTGGATGCAAGGGGCTTTGAAATCATTCAGGTTCAGAATAGCTTTACTTTCCAGTTCCAAAAAGAGCACAGAAACCTATATAGGTGCTGTTTTCTTTTCCCCTTAAGAACTGAGCTATGTGAGTCTGCACAAGCATCAGGCATGCTCCTTAGGCATGAAGGGGAACATGAGAGTCTGAAAAAGGCTTTGTCTCGAGTGATGATTTCAAGGACAAAGGGCATTAGAAATAATAATGTTCCTGTGTTTATCATGCACCAGGCATTCATAAGCACATTTAGTTTTTCAATAACTATGTTATTGTTATCCTTGTTTTTGTATATGAGTGAACTGAATCCCACAGAGGTTAGTTAACTTGGCCCAAGTCATGAACGTAGAAAGCTGCAGCTGCAGAGTAGAACTCAGATTCAGTGCTGTCTTACTCTAAAGCCTATGATCTTTATCACACTAGGCTACTTATAGATATGTAAGCCTTGTATTGTATGCTCTGCCCTACCTTAGACTCACAGAGAAGGAATCAGACTGGAACTCATTTGCCAAAATAAGGTTCCAGATGTCTAGGTGAAAGGAAGACATATTATTCATCCACATTCAAAACTTAATGAGCAATAAACAATGGCCAGAAGATAGAGATCAAAGCATCACATTTATTAGTAAGTTATATTTGAGGCAGTGGCTTAGCACCTCATCTTGGAACTGCCCTTCCAAGGGGAAATTTGCTTGTGCAGAGGGTACCACTGACTTAGAGTTGCTGCCTTACAGTGGTCTTGTGTGAAGAAGGAAAGAGAATGCTTATAGAGTCACATTATTTGACCCACTAATATAACTTGAGACTGGTGATTATATTTTACCCACCAGGTAATTGACAGCATCTCAGTGGAGAGGAGTAAGGGGGGCCAAGAGGCCTAGAGGTTTCACCTTTACTCAGGGGAACCAAAGTATTGAGGAATAAACACTCCCCCTAATGTAACAGGACCCTTGGGGGTCCTCAGTTTTAATGGGCCTGTTTTTGCCTGCCACCAGGTGTGACTCTTAATAACAGAGTTTGGTGAAAAGGAAAGGTATTTTGTTTATTTGAAGGGTATACAAATTTATATTAAAGGTACAACTATGCCATTAAATCCCACTCCCTTAAAAAACACCCAAAATATACAGCCCTGCTAGATTACGCTCCCTTTAAAACAGTCAAGCAAGTAGTACTATTTTTCAGACACACAACAATTCACAGCGTAGCATTCTAGTTATAAGTTTAAAGTTCCCGACAGCGGCTGTACTCAATTAGAGGAAGGTCTTGTGCACACTCTAACTCTTTTACTACATGTAATTCCCTATCTGCACAAATTGCATGTCTCCCTCCCCCGCTTTGTCCCCCACCCAACCAGGTGAGTTCTTTCCTGTTTCTCAGGCCATGTGTCTGGCCAGAGATTGATGGCTGCCACCCTATTTTAAATCCCCTTTGACATAGTGTGTACACAGTCTTGAAAACTGACAGAATTTTGCACAGCACTGTAAGCCTTTTTGTTACTACCCTCTGGGTAATGCCCCTCCTATCTTCTTGTCACGAAAAGAACAAAGGCTAGTCCACTGAGCCTCATCCCACCCCCATTTCTGAAATGCAAAATAGGGTATTTTGGCTTTCTCCCACTCTGTAACACTAATATCTAAAAAGTTTAGAGATTTTACTTAGTGATTCAGACATTAAAAATGACATCAAGGATATAGTCTATCTGTAGCTTTATTTGAAAAGAAAAATAAAGGCTAGGTGGAAAGAAGGCAAAGAATTTGTTAGAAATGCAACAATTTCTGTTGCCCACGCAGACATGACTTTGAGGTCAATTTCCTTTTCAAATCAATGAAACATACAAAAGTGCTTTTCTGCTGAATACTTTAGGTGTTTCTATTTCATGAGTAATCCATTTCCCAAGAAAGTCATATTACAGAAATGCATTCTCTTGCTCTTCCAAGAACATATATGACCAAGCCATGGGAATATAAAGGACAGAAAGAGCAAACAGCAGATGAGAAACTATGTGACTGTATGTACACCTCTTTTCTCTATTCCAGAAATGAATAGATATATCTGTACAAATAAATGGAAATTGAACTCTATGCGTTTCTGTGAATGACTTTTATAAAATGGAGAAAGATGGGTGATTTTTATCTTATCTGCACAGTTTTAATTTTATCTGTACAGTTTTTAAAAGGAAATTCCTGATTTTGGTATTAGTATACATGATCAAAGGTTAACCTAAATGTTAACCTATATTATATAGTAATATAATGTATTGCTATTATACAATAGTAATAATATTACTAATGCCAACAGTTAATGTATGAATTCCTGTATCAAGAACCAGGCCAAGAGATTTCCCATATATGTATTATTTTAATACTCAGAACATCCCTGTAACATATATGCTCCTGTTATTCCCATTGTACATAGAAAAGTAAGTGACAGAGAATCTAAATGCATTTATTTTTCCAAAAGATTGGTCATTTTATAAATTTAAAAAAAATTTTTTTAATTTATTTTTAGAGAGGGGGAAAGGGAGGGAGAAAGAGAGGGAGAGAAACATCCATGTGTGGTTGCCTCTTTTGCGCCCCCTGTGCCCTGACTGGGAATCGACCTGGTGACTTTGGTTCACCGATTGGTGCTCAATCCACTGAGCCATACCGGCCAGGGCTATTTACTTATTGTAGAGCTTCATTCATATTTATCTAGACCTGACTATGCTAGGCTCTAGCACAATCAGCACAGTCCCTGCCTTCATGCATCGTTGAGACTCATCCCATTCTGTTGGGACAGTTTCATTGTCCTGGTCTACGCCAGTATCAGGGGAAGGAAGGAGCTTTATAAAATACTACAAACAAACTAATTCTTTAAGAGGCAATTTTCCCCTTATTCTTTGCTAAAATTCATATGCCAACCAGATTCTGTGACTTGAAAGGAAATGATTCCATAAAGGAAAATCATGCCTAGGTGATGTGTGTGGGAGCTGGATGGTTAATCTGAAGAAAGATGTCTGCCAGCTCTGGTGTAGCCAAGGGTGGACGAGCACAGTGTGTGGTGGTGACTTGCTGCTATGTTTTGTCAAGGGTACAGCCCAATTACTGGCTGCATCCCCAGCAATTTCATTAGTAGCAGGCTCTTGGCTGCTACACAGCTGTGGCGCTCCTCAGGGCTGGCTTGGAGGAGTGCCAGGGCCAGCCCCAACCAACAGCAGGAGGGACTAGGGGCGGACTTTCATCTAAGTGGCCCAGAGCCACTGAAACATCTGTTTCCCACTTCTTGCCCTAATTTATTATAAACATTATCTTATGGATGGTAGTATTGATCCTCCTTTCAATACTATAATTTAAAAGGAAATAGAAAACTTTAAATTTGAATGACATTTGAAGAGCAGTGCAGTCTAAAATGGTTTTCTATTAGTGCATAGGCTATAGTATTAAAGACTTTATTCTTTGGGTATGTGTTAATAGTTCTGTTACCATGGAACACTTAGTCCTTTAATTTCATGTAAATTTAAATTTTATGATGTTTGCTTCTCCAACATTATATAATCTTTTTTATTATTGAAAAGAACCACAATTATGCAAAAGATTATATCCAAGAAGACAAGCAGCAATTAACTGCGAAAGACAGGCTGTTACTGTAAGAATTGTATTCACACTGAATGCAATTGGACTTTTCTTAAAATAAACCTTTAATAAGAAAATTCAGTTAGTGCCGATTTTAAAGCTAAGCAATTCATTGAGACAAGTTTGTACTCTTGCCATAATAGTTTTGCATTTTAATATTTATAGTTTTCTTTTACTCTAGTATGCTTTTAGCTCTTGCCTTATTAAAAAAAAAAAAAAAAAAAGACTGCTTCAGCAAGTAAGAAATATGTGCAGAAAAAAATCTCACTCAGGTTCTTATAACTTTAACCTAACTAGTCTTGTTATTAAGAGAACTGGGCAATAATAATCATTTTAAAGATTTTTTAAAACCTAAATTTGGTTCATTTTTATTTATAGCTTCTCTAAAATTAAAACTAGTTTTCATCATGATTCTTCAACAGGTATTGAGCGGGCATTTCCCTCAGGCCTACTTAAGTGCTGAGGCTTCATTAGCTGCATTTTCTTTGCTGCTGTCAACGGTCACAAGGGTGTAACATCCTACCAAGAGCGAAGATGATTTTAGGACCCAACAAACATGGGTTCAAAACCTGCTACTTCCACTTAGTAACTCTGTGCCCTTAGGCAAGTTACTTAACCTCTTTGGGTCTTAGTGTGTCCGCCTGCATGAGGGTTTCAATAATACGACCTGCTTCATGAAAATTAACTGAGTTAATCCAGGTTTAGCACAATGCTCAGTGCATAGTAAGTACTCATTTTGATAATGGCTACTGTTACTACCTATCTTACTGTGTAGTATATACTGTGGAGAAATGAGTCTAAGAAAGGAACATTCTAGTAGCATTGGTTTGTGAAAAGCAGAGACGGGATAAAGTAGCAATGCTTGGCTTCAGACTGAGCTTCTTACCGAATCTGTTCATATGTGTTCAGATGGTGATTTCTCACATTTGCAAGGGAGAAAAGGAGAAAAAAAAAGGCACAATGAAAAACATTAGTCTTCGATTGCATCAAGCTATCCCAGGCCAGAAAATCATAAAGCGCCGACCAGCATACTTGAATTGGCACTGCAATTCTCATTGGGCCTGTAGTTTAACTGAAAGGAATTGCAGAGGTAGGCGCATATGGTGATAATGTGGCCTAGAGGCTTCATTTTAAATTAAGAGCTCTCAGGTTTTCATGGACTGTCTGGCTGAAAGGAACCAGTTAAGGAAATTTAACCTCACTTATTAGCCTGGGATCATTGGAGTTGGATTGTAATTTGAAACATTAAATATAAATAGCTTTGACGACTAAGGGATTTAAAGGGCCGCATCAACTCTTCCAACTACCAGTAACACCAGCACCATCTACACACTCAGTTTCTGGCTATGCATACTGAACCCTAGTTAGCCACCATGGGGGACAGCCAATAATTGAGTAGGTTCTTGTGGGGCCCAGCAGCAGACTTCATTCTGAAGAGGAGAAAAGCCACTGTATGTTTACTTTTTCTTATGCCCTTTCCTTTATAATTGGCTGTCTGAGTTCTAGTCCTGACTTTGCCCCTTACATAGCACCCAAGGACAAATTACTCATGTCCCCTCCCTCTTAGTTTTCTCTCTTGGAGAGGGTGGGGGCAGGGAGGCAAAGGAGGAGAGGGGAGGGGGGACAGAAAGAAATGAAAAATCAGAGTGGGAAGCTGAAAGAAGAGAGAGAACATGATTATATATATTTGGGGGAAGGTTGGGAAAATTTAGTCAGTATGTTTCAAAACATTTCCTCGTGTATTTCTATTCCTTCTGGGTTCCTATAGAAGCTCTAACTTTAGAATCACACACAAACTTAATTAGTTTTGTCCAAATTATTAATAAATTATTCAAAGCAGATTTGCAAGCCCAGTGAGCTTCCCTATGTGATAGAAGAGAAGCAGCAGAAGTCCGAGAACAGCAGCAGGACGGGTTCATTAACAGAAAAAGTGGTTACTGGTGTTGGAGTAGCTACCTGAGACACCATCTGTGTCTCCTGCTTATTGATTTATTTACATCCAAGGGTAATTACATTAGTGCTTTATCTGGTAAAAATCATGCTTTCAGTGCCTTCAACTCTTTTTCCATATCAGGTCTCGGTTGCCCAAAATGCCCTTATACTGGTTATATGTGGCAGGTTCTATCTTTTCTCTTTATTGTTGGCTATCTTCTTTCTGATATATACTGCTTTTTGCTATTCCTGTATGCTTTATTAATTATTGTTGTATTTATTTGTATCATTATCCTACTGCAGACCTACTTTTGCCCACCCTGCACTTAGGAGTGCTTAAGCCTTGGAGAAATACACACCTGGGTTCAAATCCTAGCCAAGTCCCTAAGTCCTGAGCCTACTCTCTGATATGTAAAATAGGATAATGATAACATTGAACTCACAAGGATTAAGTAGGATGCAGGAATGCATCAAGATAAAATATTCATAAAGAGCTTAATTGTGTTTTGCTCATAACAACAATAAATCTGAGCTTTGATTATTGTTGTCCTAAAATAACATGTAGTGAATCTGTGGTTTCTAAAATATGTTGCAAGCTTTTTAAAACTTAAAAAATAAGGTTGCTCTTCAGCTTCCACCATGGCATACCGTGCCCAGGGCCAAAAAGTGCAGAAGGAGGTGGTGCAGCCCATCAGCCTCATCTTCAGACACTTGCAGAATAGATTTAGGATTCAGGTGTGGCCTCATGATGAGCATGTGGACCTCACATTAGATGATACAGTAGAGATTCATTCTACAACAAAGTCAGGAAAACAACTAGGCTGAATCATGCTAAAAGGAGATAATATTAACTGTTCTCCAAAGTGTCTCCAAATAGAAATGACTAATGAAGTGAGAAATTGTTGAGAAGTGATACAGTTTCTGTTTTTTAGGTGTTCTTTGTTGGGAGTATAGTTCTTGAACATTTATTCATATTGCTTTCATTACCCGTATATTATCACCAGTTGACAATAAATGCTGTGTGATTATTATTATTAAAAATAAGATTGTTAGCCCTGGCTGGCGGCACAGTGGATAAGGTGGCAACCTGCGAACCCAAAGGTCGCTGGTTCGATTCCCCAGCCAGGGCACATAACCAGGTTGCAAGCCAGGTCTCCAGCCAGGTCTGTAGCTGGAGGCAGGTGAAAGGCAACCATACATTGATGTCTGTATCCCTCGCTGCCTCTCTCCTTCCCCCTTTCTCTGAAAATAATAAAATCTTAAAAAAAAAAAATAAGATTGTTGAGTAGTATTTCATGGTATGAGATATATGTCATATTTTTAAACATTCACTCTTTAATGGACATCTAGGCTATTTCCAGTTTTTGGCTATTATGAATTCAGTCTCTTGAGCATTCTCTTACAGGTTTTTGGGTGAACATCATTTTCATTTCTCTGGGGTGAATTCCTAAGAGTGCTTTTATTTTAAAAAAATAAAATATATGATTGCTTATTTAGTTTTATTTTTTTAAAAAGCCAAACTATTCTCCACAGAAGCTGTACCATTTTACTTTATCACCAACAATGTATCAGTGATGCAATTTCTCCACACCTTCAGCAGCAGTTGTGGTTTGGCCATTCAGGTGTGCAATGCTATCTCATTGTGGCTTGAATTTGCATTTCCTAAGGGTAATGATGTTCAGTATCTTTTCATGTTCCTTATTTGCCATCGGTATATCTCCTTAAGTGATCTGTCAGCATATATCTCTAGCCCATTTTCTAACTGGATTTTTGTTTTCTTATTGGTGAAATTTAAGAGTTATTTATATATTCTAGATACAAGGGTGTTTACAGAGCAAGAGTTTTTAATTTTGATAAAGTCCAAGTTACCAAGTTTTTCTCTTATGTCTGGTGCTTTTAAAAAAATTCTTAAAAACATTTTATTCATTATTTTTAGGTGGGGGCAGGGAGGGTGGTGGGATGGGAAGGAGGCAGAGAGGGAGAGAAACATCCATGTATGGTGGCCTTTCACCTGCCTCCAGCTGGGGACCTGGCTGGAGACCTGGCTTGCAACCCAGGCGTGTGCCCTGGCTGGGAATTGAACCGGTGACCCTTAGGTTTGCAGGCTCATGCTCAATGACTGGTGCTTTTGGTGTCAAGTCTAAACTACCTCGCTTTGGCTCCTGAAAATCTTTTCTTATTTTATTTTAAAAACTGTATTATTTTATGTTTTATATTTTAGTGCATGATCTATTTTGACTGTGGTTTAGGGCTTAATTCTTTTTTGTGCCTAATGAATGTCTAAGTTGTTGAAAAATCTATTCCTCCTCCATTAAATTTCCTTTGCCCTTTTGTCAAAAATTGGGCATATTTTCATGGGTCTATTTCTGGGTTCTCTATTCTGTTCAGTTGATCTATGTGTCTATGCCTCACCCAATACCACACTGTTTTGAATACTATAGATAAATATTAGGCCTTAATATCCCACTTGATTCTTCTAGGGACTATGCCTTTCCATATAAATTTCAGAATAATTTTGTGTGTGCCTGCAAAACACATAGGGATTGCATTAAAAACCTATGGATCATTTTTTGGGGAAATTGATAGCTTTACTTGCTTTTTTCAGTTCATGTAGGTAGTATGCCTGTACATTTTTTAGGTCTTTAAATTGTTTTATCAGCATTAAAAAAATTCTTAGCATGTAGAGTCTATATATGTTTTATTAAGTTTATACCTAAATATAACATGTTTTGGAGTGATTATAAATTGTATTGTTTTTTTGTTTTGTTTTGTTTTCACATGTTCAGTATTAGTATATAGTAATTAAATTAATTTTTCTTGGTTGCTACTATATCTTGTGAACTAACAGAACTCACTTTTTAATTCTCAGAGATGTGTGTATAGATTTCTTTAGATCTTCTTTTCATCTACAAAAAGGGAAAATTCTATTTCTTCCTTCACAATCTACATGCCTTTAATCTTTTCTTACCATATTGCAATGGTTACAGCTTCCAGTACTGTGTTGGATTACAATGACATCCTTGCTTTGTTCCTGATATCAGAGGAAAGCCTTCAGTCATTATTATGGTGTTACCTGTAAGGGTTTTTAGATACTTTACATCATGTTAAAGAAATTCCCCTCTATTTCTAGTTTACTGCATCTGTTTATCATAAAAAGCTTTTGGATTTTGATATGACTTTCTCAATATATTGAGTTGATTGATCATTTTTATTTTTGATATTTTTTGTTGTGATATTACATTAATTTCTTTTTAAAATCAGTATTTAAACGCTTCTCTTTGGAATCAAAGGAGGGGCATGTTCTCTTTCTAGGAAGTTAAGAATGAGAGAAACAATAATACCTTTGCCATTCCTTAAGTTTTCTGGCTTGGATATTGATTTTATTGTTATCAGTTTGTGTTATCAGTGTTGGGACTGTGAGTCATGATCCAATCACCCTTGGGTGGATGTGTAGTTTATACTCCCAGCAATGCAGTGAGACATTTCTCAGCAAATCTTCATCTGTGCTGAGTGTCCAAATGTTTCTACTACTTTGATCAGCTCCAAAATATTTTTCATTCTCACGAAAACCTTATTGAACCTCTATCATGAGTTAAGACTCATGCTTGGCATTTGGGGATAAAAAGATAAATAAGCACAATAGCATATACTCCTCATACCAAAGCATGTTTAAGTTCTGTTTTCCTTAATACTTTGATGTTCCCTCTGCCTTTACATTTGCGCTGGGATTAAAGTGGAATGAAAATTGTGGTAAAGTTCCAAATTTAATATTTCTACAAGATGAGAGGAACAAAGAAAAAGCCAGGCCCTGGCTGGTGGCACAGTGGATAAGGAGCCAGCCTGCAAACCCAAAGGTTGCTGGTTCGATTCCCAGCCAGGGCACAGAACCAGGTTGCAAGCCAGGTCTCCAGCCAGGTCCGTAGCTGGAGGCAGGTGAAAGGCAGCCATACATGGATGTCTCTCTCCGTCTCTGCCTCTCTCCGTTCCCCTCTCTCTAAAAATAATAAACAAAATCTTTTTTAAAAAAAGAAAGAAAGCCAGATGGCATGGTTTATATTGTTTCCATTTTTATAGCCAGCCTGATCTTGGTTGCATGCTGGCTCTGTTACTTACTTGCTCCATGACATTCACAAAATGAGAATAATGCTATCTGTCTATAGGCAGTTTTGGTAATTAAATGAGATAGTTTGTATAAAGAACTTGGGTCTAATCGCCCTATGCTATAGATATTATAATTACAACACTCCTTTTGAAGAAGAGGAAACCAGGGCTCAGAGAAATGAAAGGACTTGCCCAAGGTGAAAAGGATTTATATTTGACACCCATCATGAAATGAGCAAACATGTTAAAAGAATCTTAAAAAAAAATTCACCTGGCTGGTGGCACAGTGGATAAGGTGCCAGCCTATGAACCCAAAGTTTGCTGGTTCGATCCCCAGCCAGGGCACATAACCAGGTTGCAAGCCAGGTCTTCAGCCAGGTCCCCAGCTGGAGGCAGGTGAAAGGCAACCATACATTGATGTTTCTCTCCCTCTCTGAAAATAATAAATAAAATCTTTTTAAAAAAATTCACTGAAGCTGAATGCAGCCTGTCACAACAACACCAGCTGGCGCACTGATATAGATGGGTTCCTAGGACACTCACCTAGCAGGGGAAGCTTGTACTATAGGGGGCTTGCCACCCAGAAGATTATTCCAGTGATTTTTGGTTCCCTATCATATATAACCCTTTGAGCCATTAGTGATCAGGTGATTTCAAGGCTTCTGAAACACAGCTGGGATCAGGAAAATATCACTTTGTAGATTCTATCATTTTCTCTGCAATTGAAGCCCTAGGCGAAACTATGGCTATTGTCTTCAAGTATTTTCCCCAGCACAGCAGGAAATATGTGGTACCATCTCAGGAAATAGAAAAGGGGACGTTAGGATATAATCACTGGCTATTTCCTGATAAATTTCAGATAAGAAACCTCATGCCCTACACTAAGATTTTACTTCTTGATTTAATAGCTGAAATATAACATTAAATGTGTGGAAAAGGGAAAAAAGTGGGGACAGCTGTAATAGTGTAAATAATAAAAAATAAAAGGAAAAAGAGGGAAAGAGAAACAAGTTAAACTGACCAAAGAAAGTATTTAATGGCTGATACCAAAGAACTTTACTTGTACTAGTGTTTAATTCACTATTAAAATAGCAGGAAAAAAAAAGCACTGACAGAAGAAAAATTCAAACCATATGTTACTGCTTTGGTTGTCTAAAAATTATATCACATCTATGAAAACCTGATTTTTAAAGTAAAAGTGTTTCCTTGCATTGTAGTAGGTTTTGTACTTGATGTTTATGAAAGGAAAACAGGAAGAATGGATGGAAAGATGGAGGGAAGGAGGAGAGAAAGGAAGGAAGGAGAACATGATGCTTGTACAAATACTTCTGTCAGTCTTATTTTGCAAAATTTTGTGATTTCTCATAATTGCTTGGGATTTATATTACCAATTGAACCAACTTAATCCATGACATTTTATGCCTTTTCAAGAAAGAACATGGACCCAACCCAGTTGTGTAACAAACTTCATATTTAAAAATAATTAGAATAAACTGAGCAGTTAAGCAAATATAACATGTTTATTAATTCAATTTTTATGTTAAAGCTAATTAGATAAAAAAGGAGTTACAAAAAAATGACATAATTTTCCCTGAAGGAGAAATTCCTTTAGGTTGACTTTGGCCACCTAATGAAATCTCTAGGATATGATACTAACAGTGGAATTTTTACTCATATATGAAAAGCAAGTGAAGTGATTGGAAAAGACTTCTTAGGGGAGAAGAGTTTTGGCTGGCTCTTAAAAGTGAGAAGGAACATAAAATTTACGCCTGGAAAGAAAGCATTCCACATGAAAGAAATATAGACACAGATGTGGAAGATAAGGGAGGTGTAGCGTGCACACATCACTTTACACATAGAAGAGTTTGACAGGGCAGAGCAGGGAATGTTTGGGAGTTCTTAAGAACTTGAGATATAAGGGTACAAATGTGCAAGGATGAAGGAGAGATTGGGAATTCTGAGTTCAAAGTCAAGAATTATTCCTGCATATAATACAAGGGTAAATCACTCCAGCATTAAATTGCACTGGATGATACAAAAGACCTTGAGGTGTACTTATTGAAACTTTCAGAGCCACTTTAAAATTTCTTGCATGTATAGAGCAAGTTGATCATCTTTATCACTGGAGCCTGACAATACATGATCGCTGAAAATCAGCCTAATTCGATGCAGGTCACAACACTGTTGATAAGGCCAATTTTGCTTTTCCACATCTGTGTCCATCTGCCAACTGTTTCCTTTCAGAGTGTTTTTTTTTTAAAACAATGTTATGTAGAGGTTAGACACTTTCTTTTTTTTAATCTAAGGGGAAGTGAGGGTTATTTACTTGCTTGGCCAGAGCAATTGCTAGGTTCAGTGATACAAAGGAAGGGAGGTAGGCCTTTGACCTCGAGTGAAAAGTTTTTAAAAATAGAGTTGAACAATGCACTGTTTAGAAAATACAAAACATTTTGTGTGTTGTAGATCAGTAGAGTAGAATGTTCAATGATCTTCAGTGGGGCAGGAGGTCAGTCCAAAAGCACAGGCAGGATGTATTAGAATCAGGAGGCAATTCCAAGTCAGAAGAGAGACAAGAAAAATAGGACTCATTGCAGAAACATTTTACTGTTAAATGTTTTAAGTTAAGTTGTTGCCATATTGCTGCAGCTGCCACAGTCTCTAGGGAGGAGTTTGGGTGTATTTTTTTTTACAATAGTAAATTAGAAAAATTGAGTGGAGTTGTGGTGGGGGAGGTATGTGACCTTTTCTCCTGCCAGCTAGTTCACAACCTCTCCCTCCAAAATTGAGAACTACTGTTGTAGACACAGCATCCACATATGAACTCCAGTTTTCTATATTTATCCAGGTTTTTAACATTATGTGGTTTTATCCAAAAAGGACTTCTTGCCAATTCTATCTTTTTTACAACACAGCTTATTAACGTATATTAAAGCAATCATAAAATTCACCCATTTTAAGTGTACAATTTTATGAATTTTAGTATATTTACAGTGTTGTATATCCATGACCAACATCTAATTTTAGAAGATATCTGTCATTCCAAAAAGAAACTTTGTGTTTATTTAAGATCACTCCACATTTTGTTGACAAATCTTATTGTGCCGTGATCAGAAACTGGCCTTTATGAGGCACAAGATCCAGACATGAGCCAGCCTTTTCTCATTCCTTGATATCCTAAAGCAGTTTTCCAAGTCTCTTTTAGGAGACCCTGTAAAACAGGGTCTACATGGACAGCACTTATGTACCTGAATAGATACTATGAAAGCAGATGGAGCTGTTGGTAAGAGAGGTAGGAATTGGGGAGACAGCTTCATTGCAGTGAATCAGGAAACCATATCATTTTTCTTTTCCTTCTACTTATACTTACTGCCTCATAATAACTCATATTTTTACATGAGTTTTACTGCTACAGAACAGGATAAACTGAACACAGAAGTGTATGTTTGCCACTGGCATATAAATACACTTTTTAAAGATTTTGCTGTGGGTTAATGATAAAGACTTTCTTTCTGCCTTGTATCCACTGATGGAGTCAAGATATCCTCTTTTTTATCTGGGCCCTTGATAAGCAGCCAAATTATCTTTCAGTCTGTCTTTTTTGGGTCTCATTTTCCTAAGAGAATCTTTGCCTCAGCTGAAATATTTTTCTTTTTGATAGCATCTGTAGAATATCAATAAACCCTGATTGGCATGTGCATCAGGAAGCCAATATGCCTATCCATAACTCAGTCTTTGAGATATGTGCTGACCTTCAATTAGGCTTTGGGTTAAGACAATATGAGAAAATCAATAGCTTATTTTCTCTCACTGTTTTTTGCTACTTACATTTTGATGTTTTCTAAGATAAAGAGTCATAACAATAAAGGCAAACATCTCCACTGAACATCCAGTGAAGTTACCATGGGCTCAAGGGGTCATGCTGCCTGCTCCTCCATCCTTGGAACTCTGATCATAGGGGAACAAACTTCAGTCACTGAAGCACATTGTTCAATTTTATCACTTTTGCAGGTGTCAAAACTTATATCACCTCCCACAAGGAAAGAAGAAATTGTGATACTTCTCGAGAATGCCCATGAAGACTTACTGATTTTATTCACTGTTATAGCACATAAGGTGTTCAACGCTGCTGCTCTTATGTGAAAAGTTTATGTGTTGGCCTTTCTAATTAATATAAAGACAACCCAAGGACTCAATGAGGAAATAATAAGAAAATTGTAGCTCTTGATGCATATATTCTACACAACCATCTTAGAATAGTACCTATCTTTTATCAAATTCTGTATATTGCAGCCCATGTACTAAGAGCTTGAGATATGTATGCATTAACTCACCTAACCTTCGCTATTTGAAATAGATGTCAGTATGTCTGTTTTAAAAATGAGGTCAATACAATGAGTGGTAGAGCTGCAATTTGAATCCAAGAAGTGTCGCCCAGACACTGCACTTTTAACCACTATACCTACTTCCTCTGGGACCATAAGAATAAAACTACTTCCTCATTCCAAGTACTGCACATTTTCCATTGTAGTGACTCATGTGCCGGATTCTCCCCACACCTACCTTGGTCTTTCATAGGAAGTCAGGCTTCAGATGAATTAACAGTTGTAGGCCATTAGAATAACATTTAATTTACTGCTAGAGTAATGTGGTAATGCATTAAATGGTGCTCTTGGGTGCAGTGTAAGAAATATAAGCCTCTAAAATAGTGTATTTGGCCCTCAAGCAAAAGTCATCATGATAAGGGCTTCTTTGTCAAAGCCTCACAGTTATAACTTCCTATCAAGCACAACATACTTTCTAAACTGCAAGTGTGATTGAGATGAGTTATTCTGGTCATGGCATGAGAAAACTTATCTGGTATCTCTTGCTGGTAAAATTCAGAAATAGCAACAGTGTTAAGTCACATTATGCTTAGGGATTTGAATTGGGCTATGGGCTTTGAAATGTTTCATATTCCTGTTAATGAACTCCATTCTTGCACCAAATATTGAATGTATCGTTCATTCCTCACCTTTTTACCGCAGCAACTCTCACAGGAGGAGCAACTGTTTACCTTGCATTCCTCACAAAGAGGGTAAGATTATATGCCCGGAGTGGGTTGCATTATGTCTCCCCCTCAAAAGCCATCATTATTCCCTAATCTTACTGCAGTCATTATTTCCATAATGAATTGATTTTTAAAGCCTTTGATGATCTGGTGCCAAGATATTCTAGCTTTTTCCCTCAATACTTCATTCTATCACATGCTCTGCCCCAGAAGTTCCAGGATATTCCACATACTCCAAACTCATTGGTATATTTTTCCACTATTGCTTCTTGACTCATATACTATAAGGAAGCAGTGAAAGATATGGGTTTGTGTTCCAATTGCATTGTTTTGAACTTCAGTTCTGATACTTAATCAGTGGTGTGAGCTTGACCAGGTTAGTTCATCCTTTTAATGTTTCTTTAAATTATTTTCCTCACGTAGAAGAGGGATAATAATAGTGCCTACAACATGGACATGGGGTGAAGATTAAATGAGCTAAAGATATGAAGTGTTAGAAAAGGTTTTGGCAGATAGTGAGCTCTCAACAACCACTATATTTTATTGTTATTTCTGTTATTTATCTTGTTATTTTATTGTTATTATTATTCCTACAGCCTTCAACATTTTCTTGCCACCTTGATATTTTCCGTTCCTGTCAAAAATCAGCTCAAATGCTACCACTCCATGAAGCCTTTGGAAGCTTCCCACATGCTATTAAATGCTACCTTGGTATTTCAAGGTTATGGACTGTCTTCTTTACCTCCAATAGATGACAGTGTATCTTTTTATGCCCTTCACTGCACATAACACAGTATGTGGCATATAGTGGATGATCAATAAGTATATGTTGAATTGGGCAGAAAAATATTTTAAGATTTTATACTCAGTAATTCCTTTGCATGGTTACATAGTTGAGAACCATAATGCTAACGGCAGCTTTTGCCTCGAACTCTGAGTGCAGAAGAGCTCGGTGGAAAGGATTATGTAATTTAACCTACATGCCTTTTCCCCACTCCTTTTCAATCATCTACACAGCAAGCCACAAACTGACTGCCAATTCCAACATCTGCCATGTGGGCCTAGTTTTCTCATTGCCCAAATTGGATAAGCTATGCACATATGCTATATGACAATTTGTTCCGAGTCTGGCTTTCTAATGGTGCTGCCTGCACAGTCATAATGCATGTGTTTGCTGTGTGCTAATTTACAAATAATTATGCCTAGGGTCCTTTGAAATGCTTGGAGTAGAGGGTTTCAAATTGTTTCTACCTATCCTGAACAGGTGAGATACAGCAATATGGTCAGCTGAACAGTGTTGTTGTTAGAGTTTTACTTAACTATTGTACTTGCAGTTCCTCAAATGTACCAACTTTTCTTTCCCCTCTAGGTTTTTATACATTATTCTTTCTCGGTTTGCAAAACCAGTCATTCTGCTGTTCCTGTCTTTGCTTCTCTGAAGCCACAAAACTTGGTTGACTGTCCCTCCTATTGCCCCTCACAGCATAGGTTGCTCCTAACCTCTCAGAATCATGACCATCTGGGTACTTGTCTACTCTCCCTGACTAGACAGCAAAGGGCTTGACACTCATGTTGTATTTTTCATCTTTGTATCTCCCCTGCTTTGGCATATAATTTCTAATGCTTCCTCATGACAAATGGAAGCTCAATACATGTTGTGGAATACATCAACCCTGTTTATCATAAAGACAACATCCTACCCAATCATCTCATGTGCTTCTCCTCTAACCCACTGGTATATGCATGAAGATACAAGCATTCAGCATAGAAGCAGTCCCGAAGTGATTAAACTGATTAGTGTACACTTTTTGGACTCATACAGAGATACAGATTCTAACTCCAACTATACCACTTACTATCTTTGTGATCTCAGACAGAGTTCTCCTCTCTGAGCCTTCTTTTTCTATATGAAGCATTTTTGTATGCAGCATCTCATAAAATCCTTTCAAGCTCTCTATGAAGTGGGTACAGTGAATTATCCATTATTATCATTACTATTAATTATAGCCAGAAAATAGACAATATGCTGTTAACATAAGACATTTGGGGAGAATACATTCATAACAATTTTCCTAGTTGCCAAAGACCTTTTTTCTGATAGATTTTCCCTTAGTTTCTTTATTTTGCTGAACCCCTTAAATGTTGGCATGAGAAGAAATATAAAAATATTAGTGCTGGGCATTAATTATCCTCTCTGTTCCTGTACTAGTAACATAAATCATGATTTTTTTCTAGATTCTAAGGCCTAGTTACCACACACGCTTTGCCTAGAAAACTATGAGTGGGTTTTACTTAGTTTTCTTATCATCACAAATGTGTGTGTTTTGACCACAAGACTCTAAAGCCTGTTTAAACACCTAAATTATATCTAATTGTCACCCCAAACACATCACCTCTTCATCTTTTACTTCTCTATTTTCTTACTCATCTGCCATAAAAAGGCCAAAGTCTACTCAAATAATTAGTCAAGACCATTTTACACATATCTCTTGGAAAAGAAGCACTTCATACACAAAACATTCCATGGGAACTTAGATAAAAAGGATAACTTTAAGTCAAAGCATAATAAATCTATGTAAGACCTATAAGGGCATAATAAGCTAGCCTATGGTAAAATGTGCCTAAATATGTTTAGCAACTTTTAAAACCATCAAGATGGGTCACCGTGATATTAAATGAGTGGCATTAACCCAGTATCTCCCCTTTATAGAAATGTGCTCTGCTATCTCATTATGCAAAGTAAAATTAATTTTGTAATCTCTAAGCTTCACTGCATGTACACAATTGATTTTGGCTGTAGAGAGCTACAAAGAAGTGTTTGTAGACCTTCATGTGAACAAACTTTAAAAAGTAACCCCAAAAACTCTATAAATACAAGATCATCTGTCCTTCAAAGTTCTAGCAAGCAGTTATGGATCTTTGACTCCAGTTTTGCATACAGAATGCATGCAGGGCAGAGAAAAGGCAATTGAGTCGAGTGCTCTTTTCTTTTCTTTCCACTGTGCGTGTGCACTATACATTAGGATTTTGAAAAAGTGTTAGGAAAAGTAATGCTTTACTTATCCCCTTATCAGATTTCTAACAAAAACAATCACCTGGGGCACAACTGAAAACCAGAAGTAAGGGAATCACCTGAAAACAGCAAGTAATGGAAAACCCAGCTGTTTTATACTCTTAGAAGAGTAGTGCTGCATAGAAAATTAAAGTTATCATTTTACTTAGCTGGGCTACTTGGTTTACCCTAAAACATTATGCCTACCTTGCTTTACAATGCACAGCCATTTTAGAGATATCAGCAGATGTTATTTAAAGCATAAATGGGGGGTGGGTGCAGAAGAACAAGTGTAAAAGAACACCAACAAAATGTTAAAAAAAACATGTCCAAGGCTATGAAATTTGGTAGCGAACTACACAGAAGAGAAAAAGAAATAACATGTAAAAAGAACATTATAGTCGTTGACTACAATGATTTGATGATTCACTTAATCATTCAACACATATGTATTGAAAGAATATTTTGTGCAAATGGAACAGCATGTACAAATGTATGGACGTATGAGAGCATTGCTTTTATGGGGATCAGAAAGTCACTGAGTGTGGCCAAGTTAAGGGCATATTATTGCAGAGGACTAGATGGGAATGGAAACTGTCATAGCTGGGGACCAGAGTATGGATGGCCTTCAGTGCTAGGAATTAGAATTTTATTTGGGGGCAATGAGAAGCCATCGTCAGAAGCTGTTGAATTTGAGAGTACCATGACTGGATTTGTTTTGGTTGCCTTCTTGTATGCGATCAGACTGAGGATTGAACCTGTAACATAGATATGTGTCCTGACCAGGAATTAAACTAGCAACCTTTCTGTGTATGAAATGACCATCCAACCAACTGAGACACATTGGCAAGGGTTATATGCTGACACTTTATTTGGGAGGGGAGGACTAAAAGGGAAAGTGAAAGACAAATACCCTATGATCTCACCTAATACAGGATGCTAATAAACAAAACAAGCAAGCAAGCAAAATAGAACCAGAGACATGGAAATAAGGAGCAGAATGACAGTGACCAGAGGGGAGGGGAGTGGGGAGAAAAGGGGAAAGAAGGGGAAGGATCTCATCAAGTAATTAGTATAAATGACCCATGGACATGGACAACATGTGGGATTGACGGTGGGAGAGGGGATGGGGTGGGTGGGGCAGGGGAGAGCAATGGGAAACAAATAGGTTAAATGTAATACAAGAACAATAAATTAATTTTAAAACCCATTGCAACAAACTCTAAAAAAAGCAAAACCAAACAAAAAAACAAAACCAAACAAAAAAGAAAGTGAACAAGGAAAGGCATGAAGCAGTGTGAGGCAGTGAATTAGCTGGTTTCTGCTTCATCATGGGTCTGGCACTGAAGAGCCACTGCAGACTGTTCTCGGCAGGTTTTCCTGGTACTACTTTGGCTGAACACTTCCAGAATTGGCTGTTTTATAGCTTAAATACACCACATAATTGTTCCTTTTTCCATTGTTTTCCACAAATACTTTGTTACTTATTATTCTCACTTCTTAAATTAAATGGTGAGTTATAGAGGTCTCAACCACTTAGATTTGTTCAATTAAGCCAATGGAACCTGTGTACATGTATTCTGCCAGATCTCCAGGGACTGGATGTGCCAGTGTGTAACTTATGATGGATGCTGATCTTCAGCTAATTGACAAATTCACCAGTAAGTCCTAGTATAAAAGTAAGTCACAGTCCGCAAGAACACTGGTCTTTTCCTTGAAGTATAACATGACATTTTTGGGACTTAGCCAAATTATATGCTACTCTCTTGTTGCTTGAGTGCATCTTAAAGAGCATCTTAAGTAGTAGAATGAAAATTAAAGTAATTTTGTGCTCTTGAAATTGAGTTAGGATCAATATTTAAAAATCAAATTTATGCCAGCCAGCTCAACTTAAATGAGGAAAACTACTTGATTATGATTCATCTGGATTTGGCCATAATGAATAAATGTATTATGCAGCACAGCCATTCTAATGGTGACCTTTACTGTCGAATCCAGACTAAGTTTCTCTATTAGCCATCATGATTTGAGTGTAACCCCGTACAGGGAATACAAGAATCAAGTAATCTTCTTTCTGGATTTGACTTTAAATGTTAGTGGGTCTAACTTTATTTTTCAAGTACACTGGGGTGTCAGATTACCAAGTTTTGATTAAAAGTTTAAAATTATGCTAAACATAAGTGTTTCTAGGCAAAATCTTATCTCCATTAAATATCTGAAAATATACCCAATTCTAGAAATATCATGTTTCTTTTGTCAGAAGAGAAGTGTATGTTCATCTCCTTTAAATTCCAATTTCTCTGACATCTCCTTTGTTTTCATATTTTCCCTTAAAATATGTTTTAATTGAATATCATCTTGAAATTCAATCTTGAAGCTCTGCTTGTGTCAAAACACCAGAGTGAAATTTGTGTGATTTAGAAACAGCTACAGAATTCACAGATTGAATTACAACCAAAGTATTCTTTTGGGACTCCGTGATGATATCTGAAACATATTATTCAAGGCATATTTATTTACACATCACTAGTCATTTTACTATTTGCATGGAACATTTCTTATGTACAACTTCAAATCTCCCAGTCTCACCTCTTATGCCAGCCACATGTGTGGTAAGCAGTTCCCTACAGACTGGATTTTGATTCTCCTGAGAGAGCATTCATAGGGGTAAGCAACCAGCCACCTGTAGGAATGGCCACCTTGATAAGGTGTTTTTGGACTGGCTTTCTGTCCCTCCCTATTTCACACTCTCTGCCCCTCACTTCTGCTTCCTGAACCATGGTCCCAAATAAGACATTGTCTCTGGCTTTACTTTGAGGAAAGTGAGACTAAGTGTAAGGGACCCTGTTCAGCAGAGACCCCTCGGTGTGGCAGATAAAACGACTACTTCCCAGGCAGCTTGTGCTAGGGGAGAGAAGGCCAGCTAGTTTCTGATTGACAAAAGGCTCCATCTTCTCACCTTCAAAGGTTTTTATTATTAACTCCAGGTGGTTAATACAATTTTAGGGAGGGTGAGATGACATGTGGTTGAAGGTTTTAACATTTGCTGTGGTTGAGACAATTAAGTTTAGGAAGTTTAGGTCACAGGCGCAGACTTCAAAGGACCTGTGGAATATTTTCAAGGCCAGATTCTTACCTGGGGCCCACCTTGGAGCATCAGGGCCTGTACGCACCCAACTTTGTCAGGTCTTATAGGCTTGGCCTGGCCTACACGGAGATCCATGCCAGGACACCTTCCCAGGGTCCCTCAATAGCTAAGACACTGTATAAATTCATTATTTAAATTTACATGCACTTCAATTTGTTATCACACTTTACTTCCCACATTACGATAGAAAAATCCATATAATGTCCCACTGATATAAATCTGTGATTTATCAACTATTTATTGAGTGAATCCTTGACGCCAGAGCTAAGTATGACAGATACAACTGCTGTCCTTCTGGAGCTTACAATCTACAGATGTTATAGTGATCAGTGAAGGATACATACCAGCTCAAGAAATATGGTCAGCAGAGAAAAAATTAAATTCTTCTGTCAGAACCATCTCCACTCTCACCTCCTAATAACTCAAGAAGTAAATATACAGGTAAAAGTAGAGGCCACAGAAGGAAGAAGAAGAGTTAGTAGAGCACAGACCTAATGCCAAACTAACTTTAACTCTTCTCTGTATTTGTAAATGGCCCTGTTGTCACAGCAGTGACCTTCTCACCTGGCTACTGTCAACTGTGACTCCAAGAACTCATGCTCAGTGGGGTGCTCATCACCCACACCACGTATGTGGCCATGCAAGCAAGAAACTCTTTCAAGGAGGAAAAGGAAACTCAGCTCTCTTAAGACTTTGCAAGGGACTCTAGTTATCCAGAATAATTTGACTCTGGGCTTGAAAGACCACTTAAATATGCATCTCTGCTCTCTGGTTCACTATCCGGCTCCAAGGACTGCCATCTCACCTTAAACTCATGCGACTAGATGTGACTAACAAGGCACAATGTCTCAATATGTTAGTACATTTACATCTTTACTCTCAGGGCCTCTGAAGGGCTCACAGTGCCTGACAGGCTTGTTGTGAGACTTGAATAACACAAGTGTGTAAAGCATTCAACACAGTGGCCTATAGATGCTATTATAAACTATTATTATTCAAGTATGCATAATGTCCTCCATATATGCAGACATGCAAGCCAGAAACTCCTTAATACTGTTATCTGTGATTTGCTTTTATATTCTCCTTCAAAAACTACAGTTCACTAACAAAGTTTTGTTAACTAACGGTTTGGTTTTAAAAAGTTGTATTTGAAACCATCCTTCTAAATTCAGCAAAGGGGATCTATGCTCAGGTTGAATTATAATGAATTTTAAAGATAGTTGACAAAACATTTTTTTTGACAAAGAGTTAAAAAATAAAACATACTGCCTTTTGTGTATTTTGTACCATTAATTGATTCCCACTTTTGGTCTTATATTTAGATAAGGCACAAAATAATTTTATTGTAAAAAAGCAGACATAACAGTAGATGGACATGGACATTCATGTCTGTCACATATTAAATATAGTAACAGTATGGAAAAGAATATCTAAAAGGTGACCCTGTCTGACTAGCATTTAAATTTTAGTACTTAAACAATTTATTGCATTCTAATGAGTATGTAAAACAGAAATTTTACTTGGAACCCTATGGAGTTGTATAACTCCCAACAGCTTGCAAAAGGAAAGGAAAAAGTATTGGTTCATTAAGGATCCGAGAATTTAAATGACGCCCTTTTAGCTGCTTTGTACCAGGTCACATCATAATGTTCAGAAAGCTCCGGGTTATGTATAGACAATATCAGAGGTCAGCTCTAGCAGAAAATATAGTTTATACTGCCTTGAGATAAAACACATTCTCTGAAGGAAAAAAGTCACTGTACTTTTCATGAAAGGGGAAAAATCTACCATCCTAACTGGACATGTGAAATAGTATTGACACAGTGTTTAAGAGCAGAGGTTCTGGAGGCTGATTGCTGGGTTTACATGTCCCTTCTGCCATTTTGCAGCTCTTTGGCTTTGGACATTGCTTCTTAACTTCCCTTTGCCTCAGTTTCTTCATCTGTAAAAAGGGGAAGAAATTAATACTAACCTCTTATTCTTGTTGCAAGGATTAAATAAGTAAAACTGTATTAAGTTGTTAGAACAATATCTGCGATTTAGAAGCAACTGTTATCTTGATGCTTAAGCAGCAAAATGCTTTTATATTGTGTGCCACAATTTTTAAACTGTCATTAATATACCAATGACATGTATACTTTTCAGTTAAGGTGAGATTGATCATGATTTCAGCTATCAAAAAGTTAATCTTTATACAATTAACTCAATTATCCATGAAAAGCCTCATTAATGAGAGCTGTGAGGGAAAGGCAGATGTGAGGATGTCTTGTGGTTAACACCTTTAGAAAGATGCCTAATACTGTAATGTTTGCTAATAAGCCTTTTATTTCCAAGGAAGTATTTGGGAGTAAAATAAAAAAGGGCAATCTAGATGGTCATATACATATATGTTTCAATAGATTTTTATTTTATCAGTTGGCATATTCATACTCTTAGAGCTATGGGATTTTTAAAACTTCCCTGTTAGATAATCAAGTTAATTCATTACCTAGTATGGCTCTGTATTTCCACCATTTTCAGGGCATTCCTTTATGACACAAAGGATTTAGTATTGTAGTAGAAGAATTTGTTACACCATTCCTTAGTCTCATGGTACCTGGGAAAGGCATAAAGAAGTGGTCCATTACCAGAAAGAAGTCTTACTAGTAGCCTACATGTACAAATATGGAATCGATGGATGGTTCAACATATTTATTCTTCACCTATCAACCTATACAGAATCTTCCTTGGTCATTCTATATCTTCCTAACATTTCACCTTATCTCTCTTCCTTGACTATTTCCTCATAACTGCTCAGTCTTGATTTATCCCTCTGCCTTCCCCCCCCCCACATTATTCTGGCTCTCTCCTCTTCAATTCTGAGTTTCTCTATGAATCATTTTGAAGGAGTGGCATTAAGCTCTTAAGACCTTGATTAGAGGCTAATGTATCGTAAGCAGTTACTCAATGAACATGCACAATTATTATTATTACTGGCTGAGGAGTCCAAGGCTCTCCTATGTCTGCCCATCACTAATTTAATGTCTTAAATACCATTCTCACAGGCTTTCCTAAAACATGGTAAAAACTAATGCATCTGATCAATTAATTGGTTTTGTAATTAAAGATAATTGTCACAGGGAACATTTGCTGAGTTTTCAGGCAAAGTAAAATGTTATCAGGTGGAATTAGTACCTCAGCCATGGGGTCTGGAAAAAAGCCACTTGAGTCAGTCAGATCTTTGTTCACAATGTCTGTCAGCTTTGTCCTTTTCTTAATTAATTAAATGGTCTAATTTAATGCTCATCCCATTCAATCCATCCTGTGTGCCACTGTCACATTTATTTCCAGCAAGGTACACTGTAGCACAAAATCTTCACTCCTAAAGAACATTTTCTTTGTCCTACCATTCAAAACCTTCCACCCTTGTCCACAGGAATAAGTGATAAAAGGAGGCTGTAGAACTGCATTTTTTATAGTTAGCTAAGAAGAGGTTCATTTTGATAAAAATACAGAAGTATAGAAAACAGATGTCCCAGAAATCTCTGTAATGTTACCAGCCTTCCTTGCCTGAATCCTGTGAAGGGATCATTCCCAATACGTTCCACAAGGGGGCAGCAAATACCGACTGTGGGGCTGTGCAGAAGCAAGCCAGTCTGCAAGGTTAAAGAGATCACCAGGTAACTGGAATTTCAATCGTATTTTCCCATTGAGATGGTATTTTACTGCCCCTTAGATGAAGGTCAAGCTCCAGAATCGCTCCGTTTGTGGTCAAATTAAAATTAACCCACGGGCTAAAAGCTAACTAAAAACTCATACCTGGACCCCCTCTCCGGACCTTGTGACTTATTTGGTATGGACTGCAATCTGGGAATAAGAATTTTAAAACCTTTCTAAGAGATTTCAATGTGCATCAAAGTTTGGGAGTTTTGGATTAGAGAGCAATAGGTCTAACATGATTTGAAAAAAAGATCATCAGCCTTGTCAGACTTGGGATGGGGAGAAGGGGAGATTAACCGGGGTCCCAACAGTTACCTCCACAAGGCCAAGTGTAGGAGAGAGGGACTGTAGTACCGAGGGGGCTATTGAATCAAGCATGTGCAATTTACAGTAAGCTATATAAAAGCAGTTCGTAGGCAATGATGAACATGATGGGTTGGATGTCATTGTTACAGCTTATAAATAGGTGGGCGTATCCTGCAAAGGAAGGTGGCAGTTCAATTTCTGGTTTGGTCCAGGGTTGTAGCACTTACGAGAAGCAACTAACTAATTAATGTTTCTCTCCCTCTCTCCCTGCCTTCCTCTCTCTCTAGAAATAATAAAATCTTTAAAAATAAATTAATATAATAAACCTAGGAACAATCAGATGGATCTGATTCCAAGCATATGTTCTTAAGCTTTCCACCATTTATCCAATTTAATATACATCCTGCCCCCTAGAATACTGTTAAAAACGCCATTCCTTGTACTTGATCCCCTAACAAATATTTGTACAAAGTGGTGGTTGCTGTATTTACCAACAAAAAATCTTAGTTTTTCTTTTCCAGAACAACTTAACTTGAACTTCTATATATAACAAATTAAAGCAGAATTAAATTAGCTTATTGAATTAAATTAGCAGAGCTAATTTAGTTCAAGCAGAAAGTTGAGAGTTCAGTTTAAATCACTATGCAATTTCTCCTTCACTCAACTTATTTATTCTCTAAGGTCAGTTGTTGAGGCTTGAAATCTACCTCCTGAATCCATACTAAAAGTTAAAATGCAACTGCACCATAATTCTAGGAAAATGGCATACAGAAATCCTTGCACAGTTGTGGAAGTGTAAATATACAGGAAAGTTCATTCAACACTGTAAAAGTGAGAACATTTTTTCAGATAAAAATATCAGTTAATTTGGGAATGGTTACATCAATTATGGTAGTTACAATAACTGATAGTTACTGAACCTTAGTGCTGACCAAGTACTGCACTGGAGGCTTTGTGCCTGTTACCTCACTTATCCCTCTCAACAACTGTACAAAGTAAAATTGAAGCAAAAATTCCAATGGCGGAAGTAAAAAGATAAGGAAGACTCTATTCAAGACTATTACAACAATGGAAAAAGGTCAGAATTTAGTGTGAACTCAGCTGAGACACTGGGTGTGGGCTCTTAAGCCCTGGAGCAAACTAGTGAAAAAGTCCTGAAGGACATTGGTGGGGAGTCATAGGCCATCTGCTTGCTAATTGGCTTTCTCCAAAGGAAAAAACCCATATCTTCCTGACAGAAGATAGTTTTACAGCTTCATCAAAGCACCCTTCCCAAAATTAATCTCCCACTCTCCCAGAGATTGGGAGAAAGAGGCATTATCTTTCTTGATTACATTTCAAAGAGATGGCTTTTGAAACCTTGAGAAAGACTTTTCTGGGTTGTAACAGTGGCAGAGGATTTTAAAAAAAGATTTACATTTCAAAGGAACTGAGGAAAAATTGAGTTACAAGTTTTCTCAAGTAAATAACCTAAGAAAATGAAAGTCTGGAGCCGTAACCTGGACACTGACTTTTGTCTTGGTCTGGCCCAGGAGGTGCACTTTGAGACAGGAGCCCACCATCCTCCCAGACTGTACGGCACCTGAATGAAATCTTCCTTTTTTCACCTCCATCTGCCTCATGATTTTGGAAGGGAAAGAGAAAAACAGGACACGGAAAAAGGA
This sequence comes from Noctilio leporinus, assembly GCA_004026585.1. Classification (NCBI taxonomy): domain Eukaryota; kingdom Metazoa; phylum Chordata; class Mammalia; order Chiroptera; family Noctilionidae; genus Noctilio; species Noctilio leporinus. The sequence goes on from PVIW01001022.1 coordinate 81,651, forward strand.
GTGAAGCAAAGAGAACTACAGCAAGGAAAAGAACAGTAGAGGGAAGAAAATATGAGAGTAATAAAAATGACAAGACAAGAGGGAAAGAGAGGAAGAGAATGAGAGAAGAAAAACTGTGAAACAGAAAATGAAAGAAAATAAAGTGAAAGATAGTAGAGCATCATAGGGGAGAAAAATAATAAAACAGAAAGGAAGAAAATGAAAAGGAAAGAAAATAAGAAATATAAAGAAAGGAAGAAAGAGAAAAAGGGCACATTAGAATGCCTCTTTAAAACTGTTACTGTAGTCCTAAAAGCTGGATTAGGGAATTAGAATAGATTCCTTCAAATGCTGATATTCTATGGATTTAAGAGTGGAAACCTACTCAGTTGTGGGTAGGGCTGTCATGACTATGCATCTTAGTTATTTTACTCTTAATCATAAGGAAGGAATTAACTGAGCTATTCAGTAAAATCGTATTAGTCCTAAGAGGAATGTATCATTCCTGGCTTTTTCTATACTTTTCCTATTGACTTGTGTAAATGCTACCATCTTCTCTAAAATTTATTTCCAAAAGTTTTCATATATTTACCAGGACAAAATATGTAAAAGGAATTCTAAATATATTTTAAAACACTTTTAAAGTAATTATATAAAACAGTAGTTTCTCTCTCAAAAAAAAAAAATGCCTCTTGTTTTAGAAGCAAATAACACTTGTTACTTAAATTTTCCTCCATATTCTCATTAGTAATATAAATTTCCTTTTTTATTCCCGTCACTTGTTACTTCTGTCTATAATGTCCATTCCCACTGTATGTAAGGAAAAGTTCATTACAGAGTGAGGATATCTTGTTAAAGAAAAGTTACATGTATGTGTAGGTTGTTGCCCTTCAGAAAAAGCCATTTTCCTCAGTTTTCTGTGTTTATAGCCCAATTGTCAGACGGGGTGTTTCTTTAAGTCACAATGATGAAGAGGTTGTAACTAGCTTTGCTCCAAGTTAGAGAGGGTCCACCAGGTACAGATTGCTTTTGTAGCAGTTTCTCACAAGTATTCTGAGTTTGGAAATTTATGAAGATCATGAAAAGTTTCATTGGCCGATGATCATGCAACAGTGGTTCTCTAAACTGACCTTGCCTTTGAATCAACCTAGGGAGCTCCACAGTCACATGTGTATGCAGTGTACTAAATAGGTGCAAATGTAGAAGACTACCGTTGCTTCAGACCTTCATCTATATTGGGTTGGCCACAAAGCTCATTGACTTTTTTCCATATAGTGGCTCTACTAGCACTTAGTTGTCTTTAACTTCATTCAAAACAGTTGTTAGATTGTAATGTGACAGCTGTCATATCAGTGTACATTAAAAAAATCTTATCAAAATTTTAGTGAATTTTTGTGTAGCCATTTTAATTTTGAAGATAGAAGAAAATAAGCAACATTTTTGGCATATTATGCTTTATTATTTCAAGAGAAAGGAGATGATCAAAAGATAGAAAGATACTTGTATTACAATGGATCTATATGCTTAAAATAACTGGATTCAAAGAAAAACTTGGTCTACTGTTTTGGGATATTTATTAAGTAGAATAAATTTTATTGTACACCCAGTGACTTATGTAGAAATCAGATATTATAGGCAAGCAGCAAAATCACAGTATTTATTTTGGCATCTCAAAAGGTCAGTTTGATGTATTGCAGTTTGTCCCCAAGAATGACTGACCAAAATGTTGGGCATAAGAATATCCTCTAACAAGCTCAAACAAACTGCATTGTCCAAGGGTGATGATGCTTAATTATAAGAGCCAGGAAAATAAAAATTCAGGCTTCTAGCTTAGTTTCTCTGCAATTCTTTCAACTCTGGTCTCTTCCACATGTTGTAATTATTTTCAGACTACTGTTCTGGCTTCAGCAGTTATAGGATTTACATTCACACAGTAAACTTTTATACAAAAGCCCTGTACTTCATTTTGAACCAGTGTGGTGTTCAGGGGAATATCATGCACTTATTGCTCTAAATTGATGTTATTGACTATCCAAAACTTGATTGGTGTTGAAGAGGAGGTGAGATCATGCTGATTGGATTATGTTTCTGCGATTTCACCCTGTAATGGAGAGTCAGTCCCATGAAGATTCATGACTGGATGCTGTGGATATTTGTTTGTTTATCGAAGTGGAGACATAATAATTACATGATCAATTTAAGATGGCTAGAAAGATAATTTGTGTAATTTGAGAATCTTAAACTCTAAAATGTTTATCTGTTCTCTGTACCTATGATTCTGTTTCTACTTTGTTCACCACTTTATTTTGTTCATTAGATTCCACAAATGAGTGAAATCATATGGTATTTGTCTTTCTTTGATTGACTTATTTCACTGAGTATACTACTACTGATGATCTCTAATGAACCTATTTAATGAGTAAAAAATAAACCTCTGTTGCTTTAAATCACTTAGGTTTGGGGATTATTTGTTGCTGCACTATAATGTAGCCTATTCTAACTGATACATGTTCTCTTGTCCATACTTATTTCTGTTCTCACTGAGGCCAAGTCATATCAGTTACAGTGATGGCCCAAAATAATAATAATAATAATACTTATTATTATTATAGTGTAAGGATTTGCTCTTAACAGGTATGTGAGAATCATAATAACAACAATGACAGCATTATATTAGATTTTTCACAATGTTATCAGAAATAATATTATTCTTATCATCACTGTGTAGATTGAGTCACATTTGGTTTGAATGACAGGCAAGCAAGGTCACACACATGGCCATTGCAAATGTTTCAATTAAAAATCATGCTCCATAGCTCTAAAACAGGGAGGAAATGTCACCAAGTTTTAAAGGATTACATTATTCTGGTTGTACAATCTAAACAATTTTTTATTCAAAGATTAGGCCTTCTGTACAAAAGATGGAAAATTAAATGCAGAAAACCTTTTTAAGGACATCCAGATTCATTACATAATTACCAGTGAATTGCACAGCACCTCATTAAAAAGAAGTTTTTCTACTAACAGTTTAGAGAGAACATCCATATATGTGCAAATTCAGCATTTAACTGATGTTCTTAAATTTTTTTTTTTTTGCAAAACATTACATCAATGAGACAAGTTCTGATTACTGTATTATACCTGGTCTTTAAATAGACAAAATTTCATATTTAACCTGCTTCTGTAAACATTTATAACGAGCAATGTATTTTTATTCATGTTTCACAACTTGCTGATATAACAAGGCAGATTATTTTAGTTCAGGTTTTATCTTTTTCTTTTCATTTTTTAAAAAAATTTATTGTTGTTGTATTACATCCATCCCCTTTTTGCTCCCCTCTGTCCCCCTCCCCACCCACCCTTTCCCCCCAAAGTCAATCCCACCTGTTGTCCATGTCCATGGTTCCTTTATACTAGGTTCTTGTCTAAGCTGCTCCCCTTCCTTGCCTCTGCCTCCCCCCTCCCCCTAACCCCTTTCCCCCTGACCACTGAAGGCGTATTCACTGTTTTCATATATTTGGTTCTGTTTTGCTTGTTGTTAGTTTTGTTCATTATTGTCCTGTAATGGGTGAGATCATATGGTATTTGTCCTTCACTGACTGGCTTTATTTCACTAGGCAGATTCTTTTAAAGTGTAGTTCAAGTCATTTTAGAAATTACATTAAGTTATTTCTGGCCATTATCATTACAGTTTGAATTTTTGCTGTCAGCAATAGGAAAACATTGAAGGATAGAGGCCTAAACATTCAGGTTTTAATAGGGAAAGCTTTTCTATCAGGTCTCATGTAAAGAAACTTGCTTATAAGCAAACAGGTTTTACTACAGAGAGGTTGGACCATTCAAGTCCTTTTTGCACTCTCTAGCTTTTATCAACCTCAGTCACCCAATTGCCCTCTAAAGTCTCCTCCCTCCCCTTCACTGTAATGAAATGAACAAGTTGGATTAATTCACACTGGCATCATGACCCAAGTAATGTTGGGACTGCTGAAATCTGAAAATGACTTTCCTCTTTATGCTATAAAATAATATTTGCATTCTAAACACAACAGGCCACATTTTCCCCCCTAAAGATTTTATTCATTATTTTCAGAGAGAAGGGCAAGGAGGGAGGAAGAAAGGGAGAGAAACATCAATGTATGGTTGCTTTCACCTGCCTCCAGCTACAGACCTGGCTGGAGACCTGGCTTACAACCTGGTTATGTTGCCCTGACTGGGAATTGAACCAGCAACACAACAGGCCAGATTTTCTCCCAAAGCAATCATGTGTTTTTATACCTTCTTTTTAATGCTATTTTTCTCTGTTGTGAATTTTTTTCTCCTTATCTTCCTAAAGAACTTCTATTCATCTTTCAGAGTTCAATTTCATTGTCACATACTCTGTGAAACCTGTTTTGGTTTTTTCTAGATAGAATGACTTGTTCTCCCTCTGTGCTTACAATACCCTGTACATTTATTAAAATACCTTGGGGCCAGAAAACTGCCTGGTACATGCTCAGTAAATCTCAATTTCTCTTTCTCTCCCCTACCCTTCCAATTTCCTTCTCTCCCTTCCCTATCTCTCTTATTCACACATGCCCACGTGTGCTCACACACACACCCACACACACACCCACAGACTTGTGTGTGAAATTCAAGGATATGGTTACCCTCATTTCATGCACATATATTTATTTATATATTTATAGTCTAGTCTAACAATAGCCCTTCATCTTCATAAGCCAACTCTACAAATCTATTGGTTTATGTAGCCATGCAAAATTAACAAGATGCCTTCTTACCATATAGCTTCTTTTCCCCATATCATGTTTTATAATTTGCCTATGTCCGAAACCCTCTGTTACTAAATAGCTTACTCCATGTAAAATTATAATACATTTTTAAATGTCCATTTGCCTCTATTTTTTCCTCAAAATGATGTTCAGCATCTGCCCTATCATCTGAGTAAATCAATAGGCAAACTGACAAAACAAGACCAAACTTGAATAGTGATGAGAGCCATGCTCTTAGTGTTTCCATATATCAATAGAAATACATGTTGCTATGGAAACTGTTTTTCTTTGTTTCTATTTATACCAAAAATCATTCAGCAACATTAGGTATTGTACATTTTGGCATTATGAGTAAAGGGCAAATGTATGGTTTTGGAAGTCAGATATTAGAGGAAAATACATTAGTATACCCCTCTAACTAGTTAGCTGTACCATTTGGCATGAGTATGCTTATGCGAAACAAGTTCATAAAGATTTTTGAAAAAATAATGTCAGAGAAATATCCAGCTTGAAGATCATTAGTATTGATATGATTTAATGGAAGGCTTCCTTTTAAATGTATTAGGAGAGCCCTGGCTGGTGTGGCTCAGTGGATTGGCACCAGCTTTTGAACCCAAAGGTTGCTGGTTCAATTCCCCAGTCAGGTCATATGACCACGTTGCAAGCCAGGTCTCCAGCCAGGTCCTTAGTTGGAGGCAGGTGAAAGGCAACCATACATGGATGCTTCTTTCCCTTTCTTCCTCCCTCTCTGCCCTTTTCTGTGAAAATAATAAATAAAATCTTTTAAAAAATGTATTAGGAGAGAATGTAGACAAAGATAATTTAGACATAAAACAGAACTTACAAATGATTATGTAATAGAGTATGCATCCACCTTTGTCTTGCATACCACACCATGGGTCAGCTCATTAAACATCAAATACCTGAAAGAAACTGTAAATAAAAATAATTCATCTAGACATGGCTGGTGTGGCTCAGTAGACTAGGTGTCATCCTAGAAACCAAAAGGTCACAGGTTCAATTTGCATTCAGGGCACATGCCTCGGTCGTGGGCCAGGTCCCCAGTGTGGGTGTTTGAGAGGCAACCACACATGGATGTTTTCTCCTTCTCTTTCTCTCTCCCTTCCCCTCTCTCTAAAAATAAATAAATAAATAAACAAATATTTAAAAAAATTCATTGGGATTTTGATGTCAGGTAGGAAAATCTTGCCATTCTGAAGCTGCACATGATTTTCAATGTTGCTTTCCAGCTTCTTGTCTCTGTTACCTATGATAGCAATTAACCTTATGACTAGTAGCTTTTCCTCCCTTGGGGTCACTACTTTTGCTCTAAGATTCAACAGGTTCTCCTTCTCTAATTAGCTTGCTTTTCCAATGAGAGGTTCCTAGACATAAATTCTAAGATGAAGAGTCCCTGTGTCACACCATGCACACAGGAGACAAAATTCCCTTTGTAGAAACTTAAGTCAAATTCAATGATGCATTCCTATAGAGACCAAAAGATTTTGAAGAAAATGAAGATGATTCTCTAATTCCATAAGAAATAAGCATTTCAAAAACTAAAGAGAAATAGGTTAAATCAATTTTAATAATTTAATTTAACCCAGCATAATCGAAATATTATCATTTCATCATAGTCTCATCAAAATATTTATTGATGAGATATTATAAATTATTTTTAAACTCATACTCTCTATAAAACCCATATTTTTCAAATTCTTATCTAGGGATATGTTTATTGATTTTAAAGAGAGGAAAGGAGAGATACAGAGAGAAAGAGAGAGAGAAACATCTATATGAGAGAGAAACACCAATTGGTTGCCTTCCACATACATCCTGATTGAGGATCAAACCCATAACCTGAGTACATGCTCTGACTGGGAATTGAACCCACAACCTTTTGGTCTGTGGGACGAAGCGCCAATACCAGTCAAGGCTGGTTACAAAATTTTCAATGACCTTTAAGATAAGGGTAAATTTTAAAATTATATTCAAAAAAATGAAAAATAACCCTGGCTGGTGGCACAGTGGATAAGGTGCTGGCCTGTGAACCCAAAGATCGCTGGTTCGATTCCCAGCCAGGGCACATAACCAGGTTGCAAACCAGGTCTCCAGTCAGGTCTGTAGCTGGAGGCAGGTAAAAGGCAACCATACATGGATGTTTCTCTTTTCTCTCCCTCTCTGCCTCTCTCCCTTCCCCTCTCTCTAAAAATAATAAAGAAAATCTTTCTAAAAAATGAAAAATAAAATTTCAGAAAGTTTATTTATTTTTTAGTGTGGATGTGCTAGTTTAGCTGTTTATAAATAGCAAAGGTTTGTGTTTCCAGTAATTACCATGGAAAACAAATACACTATATATAATTTATAACGTACTGTTAAAGTTTGATGAGACTTATTTTTGATATTTAAAATGAAAGAGAATAAAAAGTTAGTTAAACCTAATGTTATTTACTAATATATATCAAATGCTGACTATAGATCAGTTGCCTAGAAAGGAATTGGCTCTCTGAATACCTTCCATTTTTAAAACTCAATTCAGTTTATGATCTCCTCTGACTAGGATGGTGATAAATATCTGATTTCATTTTTATAATGTTGCATCTGGGTAGCATATGTACAAGCCAATGAATTAGAAGATATAGAACCTTATAACCTTGAAGTCAGGTTTGAAATGAAAGTTCAAAGTGATGTAGAAGTTTTTACCTTTTAATATTCACCTTAAGTAAAGATCTCTGCCATGCTGGGAAGGAAAAATGACTTTTAGACAATACCAAGATATTGTCTGGTATGCTAGCAGTTTTTACCATGTCTAGTTCCTTTTGTCATCTCTATGAGATTTATAGAATTCTTGAAAAATGCTTACCATGAAACAAACTAGTTTTAAAATTAAAGACTTGTTTTCTAGTGTCCAATTTTCATTAATGTTCAACATATATTTTTGCTATTTGTTTCTTGCAGTTTTTATATAAGTACAATAAATCAAGCTTATTTTCTTTTTCAAATCTAGTATATGTATTTCCCAAATCTCTTGAGAGAGCTATATTGATTCTCTCACTTTGTTGATGGAATTGCCAACATTTCCTTGCAATTGTACTACTTTTTGCTTCATTTAATTTGAGGCAATGCGGTTACCTGTTTCTTTGCATTTGTCCTACTTTTTCTGTTTATTTTTTTCTTGTTTATTACATTTTAAGCATTGGAATTTGTTAATTTTATTTTTCACCTTCTATTTGCAAGTTGTACACACTATTTTATTTTTCACATGGTTTCCCTAAAATTTTTGACTGTGCATGCCTAACAAAATTTGCACTGTCTTATCCCCCTTGAACAGAACACAAACCATAAAATGCTGTTACTTCCCTTGATGACTTATTGGGGGTCCCCTTTGATTCCAGCAACAATAACAACAAAAACCCATTTTACTGAGAATCTAAAAAATTAGATTAGTAGCTGGTCCAAAAAAGAAGTCTTGAGAAAGCTTATGAGCTAGTAATAATTTAAGTAAGTTATCTTATTGACAAATACATTTTTTAAATAAATAAGTTCAAAATAGTTTTCTTGAAAATAAATATCCTTTGTATTCAAAGTAAATATAATGCAGAAAACATACAAAAATGAATTCTTATCACCTTACTGATTTCTTATTTGTTAGCCTGATGTCCATAGTAATGGCTACACATGAGGTAATTTTTTAAACGTGGCTTACACATTTTGGCATTTGACCTATGATTTATATCTCACTTTGGCAAACATTAAATCTATCATTGGGGATGATATATGGAAAAGACTGAAGTCAACATATTGATGGAAAAGTGGTGTGCCTTCAGTTCCAACCATTCCTGCTCTGTATGTGTAAATGTCCCACAGTGTTTTGATCCACTTATTCTTTATACCTATTCCTAAATTCATTCACCAAAAATTATTTGCTCATATTCCCATTTTTGCTTTATAAAAATCAGATTCTGCTTTGCTGATATGCTCCAGGGCATATTGCTTCCTTGAATATTTATGTGCATGACTGTCTGTTTAGAAAATTCCAAAGAATTGATCCACAATAAACTAATTGAACTAATAAATGACTATAGCAAATTGGTAAGATACAAGGTTAATGTACAAAAATCGATTGCTTTCTTATATACCAACAAAGAGCAATTTGAATTAGAAATTAGAAGCACAATATTGTTCAAGTCTAATGAGCTTTGTCTACCACCAAAAACAAAATACAGAATGTTTCTATCACCCACAATGTTCCCTCATGCCCCTGTCCTATCTAGCTCTACCTCTCCAAGATAATTACTTTCTGTTTCTATCACTATAGATTAGTTTTTACCTGTTCTTGCCTTTCAAAGAAATGGGATTATGTAGTGTGTATATTTTTGTGTTTGGCTGCTTTAGCTTAGTATAATATATTTGAGATTCATCTATGTTGTTTCTGTCAGTCATTTCTTTTTGCTATCAAAATTTGTTTATCCATTCTCCTGTTGATGCATATTGGCCTTTTCCCCTCCTAGGTTTTGGCTATTATAAACAAAGGTGATATAATTATACAAATCTTTTTGTGAATTGATGTTTTCATTGCTCTTGGATAAAAACAGAACAAAGAGTGGAGTGATTGGGTTTTAGGTCACACACATACTTAACTGCCTATGAAACTGCCCTACAATTTTCCAAAGCTGTATCATTTTATATTTTAACCAGTAATATTTGAGAGTTTCTGTTTTACCATATTCTCAATTTAGTATTGTCTTTTTATCTTTAATTTTAGCGATTCTGGCACATGTTTGATGGTATCTCATTATGATATTTATTTTCATGTTTCCTAGTAAATAATGGTGTTAACCATCTTTTCATGTTTATTGACTATTTGTATATTTTATTTTGTCTGTATATTTTATTTTGTGAATAATGGTGTTAACTATCTTTTCATGTTTATAGGCTGTTTGTTTATTTTATTTTGTGAACTGTCTGTTCAAGCCTTTTGCCTATTTTACATTGGGTTACATGTCTTTTTTTACTTTTATTTGTGGGAATTTTTATATATTTGAATATGAGGTATCAGCAATCTTATATTTGATTCCTGCTGTGATATAGTAAACTATTCTGGCAGAGTTCATGAAGAAGTAACAATAATTAAATATGTTTAAAAACCAATCTTACTTATTAACCAAGGGGAAATCAACTACTGAATTTGAATTTAGAAAGGGGATTTACCATTATTGATTATTTTATAACTTATTTCCTCCTAAAATATATTATAAGCAGTTTCGTAATGACTATATGTAATAGGAAGTAGCAACCATTTTATGAATTCAGCATAAAATTGCTATAAAATCAGTTTTAGGAGGAAAATTGTTACCGCTAGAAAATTGTTACCAGGCAAATAAATTGTTAGGGAAAATTAAATTCCACTGGATACAGACAATTTGGATTAACAATACACCCATCAGAAGGCCGCATCTTCCCAGAGTGGAACATGAACCTACAATGTACTTTTTAAATACCTGGTAAATACATTTGAAAACCATGTTATTTAATCTAGGTAATAGCAATTTAAATTGCTACAACCTCCTTCATCTTTCTCAAGTGTAGTACCATTTTGTAGGTGAAAAAGAACATTCTTTTTGAAGGAAAAAATAGCTACTGGCAAAGAGATTTCACTAGCTCAGAAGATAATCCAAAAAAAGAAAAAAGAAAAAAAGAAAGAAAGAAAGAAACGTGAAAAAGCATTATTACAGAATTGATTATAAACCTCCAGAACAATTTGTGTTGGTAGAGCAGAAATACTTATAAAGATAAGGAATTCTAATGAACTATAGGAAGGTCTGCATGCTCTGTTTGCATGTGTTTCCTGTGATAAGTAACAACAGAACAGAGAGATAACCAAGGACTTTGTTTCCAGTTCTGCCTTTTGCATGTGGAGAGTAAGGTGGCGCATCTTCCTTTCCCATCCTCTCCTTGCATTCCACCATCCTCCCAATTCTCCTCATGGTTACTTCACAAACTTCATTCTATGTGGAGTGAAGATGAGAATAACTTTGGAGCAGCCAGGTAGTTGATGGGGTGTGAATCACTGGTTTCACAAAAAAGCATATGAAACACTCAGTTTTGAATGAACCCTCATTTGATGTTGGATCTTCATCTCATACCAGTCCAAAGTAGTCTGAAACAGCTCCTCAGAGAGGGTCATTTTTTCCATGGAATAAAATTGGTACTCAAGATAGTAAAAAAGTTAAATATTGTAGTTACTCACAACTTAACTATCATCCACGTATATTTAATGCTTCCAGAATAATCTTAAGAACTATATATATATCCAAATAATAAGGATGCTGCAGTATTTGCATGCTTTTTAAAAATAACAGTAATATTAGAAACCTTAGAATCCAGAAAAGTAGTGGTCCAGATGGTCAGAGTGAGTGGAAGGTTATGTACAAGTGCAATAAAAACCTGCTGCGTTAGAGAAACATAATCTATTCTTGAGGGCAATTAAGCACAGTGGTTAAAACTAGTTTTTCGCTACCAACACAAACTAGTATCTGTATTTTTAACTATATTAGTATTTGCTTAGCTCTAAGAAACTGTAAAATTTTCTGCCATGTTCTTAAATGGGAAATGTCATTGCATATGGTTTCATGAATTATAAGATCTAGGAGAAGGCACATTTGACCAGGCAACAGATATGACAATAAAGCTGAGGGAGGGTGAAAATCATGAGGAGAGAGGATTTAGCAACTACTGAGTATCCATAATTCTCACATATAAAATGTTAAAGATTTGATGGATGAGGATTTCCTCATCCTTCAGAATGAGGAAGTATTTGGGGTTTTGGTCCAATGTAGAAAGCAGAACCATAAGAAGCAAAAAGGGGATGGATGTGATACAACAACAAAAAATTAAAAAAAAAAAAAAAGATTTATCTATTTTTAAGAGAGAGGGGAAGAGAGAAAGAAAGAGAAAGAGATGCCTCTCACATGTCCCCACCTGGGGACCTGGCCTGCAGCCCAGGCATGTGCCCTGACTGGGAATGGAATAGGTGTCCTTTTGGTTTGCGAGATAATGCCCAAACCATGCGCTACATCAGCCAGAGCTCTCTTTATCTTTAATCACTGGTCTCTGAGAAGCAGGCATATCTTGTTCAATTGCTAAATTTGAAAATAACTAGGAATGCAAAAGTTGTACCCTTTTGCTATGCACACACAGCATGTGTTGTCCCTTGCAGTAGGTTACATCATCTAGCTTAACCTCTCTCAGTAATAAAAGCAATAATTTGGCCACCAATTTTACCATTTGTTTGGTTCTCAATGTTTTCAGAACTTGGATGGAGAATATGAGTGCTTTTTTATGGTTAGATATAAAGAAAAATTTTAAAACAAGTGATATGGACACTGATATATATATGATGTTAAAATAATACTAATATGTATGTATGTGTGTACATATATAAAGTGTGTTATATGTGTGGTGGAATGGGGTACAGCATGCTGTAAAAGATAAAAGTTGGGACTTAGGGAAAATACATATGAAGTGAAATCAACATTATTTTATTACTGAATGGTCATACTGATGATAGACAATGAGGAATATAGGTGCTTCTCTGTTTGCAAGGTGATGTAGATACATGAATTATAGTGTCATCAACTAGGAAAAATTACAGAGGAAAAATTATTTGGGGCAATGATAATTTTGGAAATATTAGTATTTGATGTATGTATGGGAAATCTAGGTTTGAAATGTCTGCAGATGCTGAGATCATTGGTTCCAAAGGTTTGAGGGGAATTTAGTGTTAGACATGTATGTTTGGGAGTTATGAACATGAAGCTAGGGAATAGGTAAGATCAAACATAAGTGCATAATATGACTCAGGTATTAGACCAAGGAAGAGACTCATAATGCCTTCATTTAATTGGCAGATGGAGGAAGATGAGCCTGAAAAAAATATCCATTGAGTTTTGTAATTTGGACATCATTGAAAGTAAAGGTTGAAGGCTTGAGGTGAGGGTTGAAAATTTGCACAAGCATTTATAAGAAACAAGTTATTTGGAAACTGCAGCGTACATCTTGTTTCTGCTGTTTATAATTTCCCTCTCATTGATTCACTCCTCCCCTACCTCAACCCAGATCTTGTGCTTTGGCCTAATCTGTGATATAGATTTAAGCAGCATCCTTATTTTCAGCCTCTCTCTGTCCTCCTGGGGTTATTTTTATTAATAACTTCATATATATGTGTGTGTGTGTAGATATATATATATCTACACACACACACATATATGCACAATCGATTAGCAAGAACTTTACTTCTTATTTCACGTGCGTCTTATTAATTTTGAAAAAGTATGTTTCTAAGGTTATGATTTAACATCATTGTTGCAGATATAAAGTATGAAATTCTGAGAGCAACCGTCATGTCGAAGGAATACGATGTTAGAGCAACCATAGTTTCTGGACTGCATGCAGGGCCAACTGCTAAGGAAATTGCGGACTTCAATAATATTCCTTTATGTACAGTTGACAACGTGAAGAAGGTGTATGATGCTGATCCTGATGTCACCACACCAACAAGGAAAACGCATAAGGTACGCAAGGATCGCATAAATCCAGATATTGTACACAGAATCCAGATCATCAATGAAGATCCAGGATGTTTACCTTGATGTTTTGAGAGAAGTAGTTGTACCATGGATGAAGCAAGTCACAAATGGATGTCGTTTTATCTTCCAACAATATAGTGTACCAGCACAGAACGCCAAAAAGGTGCAAGAACGTCCCACTGTCAATGTTCCTGAATTCTGGTCAAAGGAAATCTGGCCATCTAGTTCACCAGACGCAAATCCTTTAGACTATTATGTATGCAGCGTTTGTGAGAGAGAAGTTAATCAACAACCTCATTCCAATGAAGAGACTGTTAAAGCTAAGATTAGAAACATGGTGATGTCCACAGATACAGAAAAGTTCATGAAAGCATGCTCAAGATTCCGAAGTCGAATTGAGTCTATTATTGCAGCAAATGGAGACTTTTCTGAACAATTAAAAAAATAATGAGTATGTTTATGTATTTACATTTAAGAATAAATTTATTTCAAAATATAACACTTTTGTGGTATGTTTTTTTACTAAAATTTGCCAATTGATTGTGCACACCCTGTATATATATATACTTATATATATTTATTAGTTAGATGTCCATATATTCTTTTTAAAATATTTTATTTATTATTTTTAGAGAAAGGGGAAGGGAGAGAGGCAGAGAGGGAGAGAGACATCCGTGTATGGTTGCCTTTCACCTGCCTCCAGCTATGGACCTGGCTGGAGACCTGGCTTGCAACCTGGTTATGTGCCCTGGCTGGGAATTGAACCAGTGACCTTTGGGTTCACAGGCTGGCACCTTACCCACTGTGCCACCGGCCAGGGCCTTGTCCATATATTCTTCCTAACAAGAGATAAGCCCCAATGAGGAGAGAAACTTTGGGTTTTTACTGGACTCACCAGCATCACTAAACATGTATCGACACATAGAAATCACTCAGTAGGTGCTGACTAGATGCATAGCTGAGCAATATACACTGTACATGGGAAGATGAAACTTATATCCAAACAAACATACAAACTCAACACCAACAATGAATTACTATGAGTTGTCAAGTATTATATGACCATGATACACCTATTTATCTGGACAGCCATTTCATAAATTCTATAAGCATGTGAGGAGACGAAAAGACTTTGCTTTATAGATATTGAAACTATCATTTCTTCTGAGGAAAAGAAATGTTTCAAAAAGTTACACTGATAATTAAAAGAGGATATATACTTCAAAGTATTTTGTAAAATCTGTGATTCAAACATTGGTCATTACAGTCATGCTAGATCAGGCCCTGGCTGGTGTGACATAGTGGATTGGCACCAGCCTTCAAACCCAAAGGTCGCAGGTTCGATTCCCCAGCCAGGGCACATGACCAGGTTGCAAGTCAGGTCTCCAGCCAGGTCCCCAGCTGGAGGCAGGTGAGAGGCAACTGTACATGGATGCTTCTCTCCCTTTCTTCCTCCCTCCCTGCTCTTCTCTCTGAAAATAATGAATAAAATCTAAAAAAAAAAAAAAAATCATGCTAGATCAGTTCTAAAATAATTGTCATAAACATATACATACTAAAAAACCAATGTTAGCTATTTTATCTTTTGGATGTTTTGCATGCCTTCATTATAGCACTTGTCACATATAGTAAATATTACCTGGGCACCACTTAAAATATAGTTATAGTCTTTGATATTCATGACTAGCAGTTTTAACACTTCTGCAATATTTTCTATACATTTATTCTTTGAGTCTACAGAGACCCAATAATCCTAAAAGAAAGTGCCACTTAACAAAATATTGTTGGACTTCGCCTATCATTCTCAATATACATTTGAGTCCAACTTCGAGTTGTGCCATTAGCCTAAGGGAAGAAAGCTGCCAAATTGCCCAAACTACTGTTGACTTAATAAGAGGCTGTGCATTTATGAGAGTCATTCTTTTTGAAATGGGGGACTGTAGAATATCTTCCACTTCATAAACTGCAGCAGCTGCACAGATACCAATACATTAATATTAAAAAGCCCTTTATCCAGTTTGAATCTTAGGTTACACATATTCTAGGTATACATTTGATGATAATAGTTATCACTGGTAGTCCTATCAGAAAAAAATGTACAGCCCTGGCTGGTAGCCCAGTGGATAAGGCGCCAACCAGGGAACCCAAAGGTTGCAGGTTCGATTCCCCAGCCAGGGCACATAACCAGGTTTCAAGCCAGGTCTCCAGTCAGGTCTGTGGCTGGAGGCAGGTGAAACGCAACCTTACATTGATGTCTCTCTCCCTCTCTGCCTCTCTCCCTTCCTCTCTTTCTAAAAATAATGAAATAAAATCTTTTTAAAATTTTTAAAAAAGAAAAAGAAAAAAATGTATTTATATCTAAATACTAAAATTTATCCATGGTTTTTGTTTGTTTCCAAATGGAATCAGATTGGTAAGGCCCAACACTCCCTCTTCAAGCCTTCGACTAACATAAAATCCTTACAGATTGAGAAAAATATGAAAACTCATAATACTAGCTAAAGCTAATACTGACAGTTTCCATCCATGTAACCTGGCAGCCAAGGAGAGTGGGCTGGAATGCGCATGTGTGAACAATGATGACTTCACTGTACTAGTCAGTGGGAGTGGAAGATGCTGTTGAGCTTGTGTACTGTGTGGTTGTCACATTCAAAATGACTGAGTGAGTAGAGCAAAGAATCTGCATCAAATTTTGCATTAAAATCAAACATTCCTCCAAGAAATTATTCAGATGATTCAGAAGACCACAGCAATGGGCAACTAGTGGCTGGAAGCTTCATTACAACAATGTGCTTCAGTCATGCAGAGTTTTTGACAAAACACCAAATCACCCAGGTGACTCAGTCCCTCTACAGACCAGATTTGGTACCCTACAACTTCTATGGCTTTTCCCAAAACTAAAATCACCTTGAAAGGGAATAGATTTCAGACTGTCAATGAGATTCAGGAAAATACAACAGGGCAGCTGATGGCAGTTGGGAGAACTGTGTGAGGTCCCAAGGTGCTTACTTTGAAGGGGACCGAGGTGTCATTGTTCTATGTACAATATTTCTTGTATCTACTTCAATAAATGTCTCTTTTTCATATTACATGGCTGGATACCTTCTGGACAGACCTAGTATATTTATTAATTCTATTAGTTTTGTTTCTCTGGAGAAAACTAATGCACAGGTATTTGAGATTTGTTAATTACCAATGTCATTGGGAAACCTTATTGATATGATAGTCTATACAAAGGAGGAGAATATGGACACAGACATCATGTTTCCTAAATTAATATTTACTTAATTCTTTTGTTCACTCACAGAACTCTCCAACCTCTACCCAAGTCACTATGTTACTTCATTGTATTTTGTAAGTTTTTGACACTTAAGATACTTGAATACCTTCCTATTTATTAATGATAAAACCCCTAGAACTGAAGAAATCTTACATTATTTTGATATTCTTTTATAAGGCTTCAGTTCTTCTAGATATTACTATGATATCTCATTGACTCTTAACACATTGTTGACCAGTCACAGAAAAACTCATGGTTTCAAGCCTAAACATTGTTGAATGATAATGAGTTAACTCATGTTTGCACTTGAATTAGCTTTTGCTATAAAATTGCCAGTCAAATATGTGTTAATATTTCACATGGCTTTATGTGATTATGCCTCCCAATGTACGAGGCCATTCTAATGATATTATACATCAAAAATGTATGTGTGCCTGCATTTTACATGTATATGGGTGATGATATTTTAGAGGTCAAAATATACCTTCTTCTATTTTTCTATGTTGCTTAATTTTTGCAGGAACATATTTTTACAAAACTTTGTTTTATAAACTATCAAATTTCATAAAAACAAGAAAAAGAGAAATACAAAATAAAACACAGAGATATTTTTCTCTTATAGGGTACTATTTTTAGGAATTAAAAGACATGGTTGGTCTTAAAACCTAAAATGATGCACATGTTGCATGAATGCCCAATTTAGATATTTTTTATTTACAATTCAATGGAAATTAGAATAAAAATCGCTATTCCCCATCTTAAGCACTTTATATGCTTTACCTAATTTAATCTTCAAATTACTCCTCTTATAAATTTCAATAGGTGTCAGGTTCCCCCATTATCAGTGTGCTATCCTTTACTTAGCCTAGGACATGATAGATCAATGCAATTATTAACCACAGACATATGTCAAGACATCGTGAGTATTTTCACATGAATTAAATTGAATGGGACATAAATCAATAACTATGTCAAGAAAACCAGACTCAGTACCTGAAATATAGCACATTTCATTGGATGGTGACAGGTGAGGATTGACAGAAAAAGAATAACATATTGTAAACAAAATGCATTCAACCACAAGTAAGGTTGTTCACTGTTCCAGCAGCCAATATGGTGCAAATTGTACACTTGTGCATTCACATTTCCCATTGCTGCTTAACTTCATATTCACCTTAGGATGTATGCATGATATTTGCCTCATATTTCACTGTATGTAAGAAAACACAACAAATCTAAATTTATAGGTTAGAAAATGTTTTTACGTGGGTTTTTGTTGCCGCCCTGCCACTTTGGATTTTACTAAAGCAATCATTGTATAACCTCTTTGAAAATATCATGGCAGTTTGTTGCTAGAAATGCAACCAAACCTGTTGACTGAAACACCAACAGCATCTCAGGTAGTACATCTAAATCAACGCACTATGTAAAACTGACCTTGTTCGTAACATCACAGCCGTTTATCCTTTTTTATTAAGAGTACCATCTAATTGGGCTTTTCTTCGCCGTCTAAAAGGACCAACTACGTCCATCCTTTTCTAAATCCCAGGCATCAAACTAAATTTGGCTTAGAGGGCAAGTTAGTCTCTATATTCATACTCCTATAATAAGTGGGTATAAACACTGTGATTAACATTCATTAGGGAGTATATAGTTGCATCTAGTTGGAAAATGTATCTGAATACTTTACTATGGGTCTAAAGTTAGGAGGAACAATGAAGGACTTTATTTTTTCTTAAATAAGGTTCTTGGATTTTTTCTTGGAGCGATAAAAAATGAAATTCCTTCTTTCATGTAAATTTGTTACATGGGAAAGGTTTTTACCAATGCTATGTTGAACTCTGTGAAAAATAGGTTATAGGTAAAACTTCGGAAAATATGCATGTCATCAAAAGACTTTTGACTGGGAAGGTAATAAGGCAGTCATCAGTTTCTTACAAGTTTCCTTATCATTGTCCAATTTATAAACTCAAAATGTTTTCCTTTCAAGATGTGAAGCAGTCTGCTCTGTTTGGTAATTAGCCACTTAAAAAAAATTTGCAAGCTATTTTTTAGTATCATCTGTGATTTCTCCCTAGTGTATGCCAAGAATGTAGAAGATTAAAATACTATTATCCTCATTAATTTGCTCAGGTCAGGCCCTTGGGTGGGGAGCAATTTATATTTTCAAAATACCATCTGAGTGTTTCATAATTACGATTACTCAGAAATTCAAGTGAAGTGCAAATGGTACACCAGCAGAAATCTGTTTATTACTCTAAACTATAGTCATTTCTCTAAACCAATGACCTCTACCACACACTAGCCACCACCCAAAATGTTTCACTTTAGGCCTATTAATTTTTTAAAAAATAGTTTGTAGGTAGAAGACAAATGGTCACTTATTTTCACAATAATGTAAAGAGAGTTGTGTTGCGTATTACAAGAAACCAGAGAATAACTATTTTTTATTGCTCTTTACCAGTCATCCTTTTAGAAACATTATTATAATTTGTAACTGATTGTGTAGAAATTCTTTCCTATAGGATTGAGTGATGGTTTATTGTGAAAGCCTCCCTCCCTAGCCTGGTGGATGTTGTAGAGTTTAACATTATGAAATACTTTTAGACTTTGCAAGAGAAATGAGCAATGATGGGCAATGTAGTTTAAAGGTGACAGAAAAATAAAAAGCAGGGGTCAATGATAAATATATGGTATAGAAAGATTGGCAATAAAACAACTGAGTAATGGTTTTATAGGCATCAAGAACAGAGGAAAAAAGAAATAAAAATGCACACAAGTGCTTCCCTACAAAAAGGACCCAGGCGTTAGGAAGTCATTGAAACAGAAAGTGAGACTACACATGAACTTGGATTAATAACTGCTTTGCTAATTGGATAAGGTGGAGGCAGGGAGCAACTAATTTTAACTTAATGAACATTTATTAAACACCTCTTACATGGGAAGCACTGCTGCGAGGAAACAAAGGGCGTTAGAGACTTTCTACACAATTCTGGGTGAAAGTGGTTTCAAGTTATTAACCCCACAAGTGTCATAAATGCTTACGCCTTCCCTATCAGGAAGTTCAGAAATCCAGCCTATTTTCTGCCGAAGTTCCAAGGATCTCTCCCTTTTCATTCTGTTACGCAGGAACATCTAAGCTCTTGTGAATATCTTTTCGGGGGCTCGAGGGTAAGAAGAGTTCTGCTTGAGGGCTTTGGCTGTTGCTGAATCAAGCAAAACCAGGAAGCAGAGTAAATGAATCAATGAATTAAGTGCATTTATGGGGGACTGGTTAAGAGATTTCTACATGAGGTAGTTCTCCAAGATTGTAAGAACTCTGGAACAGTATCGTTACCATAGTAATTGTCACTTCCTTTGTAATTATCTGATCATTTGGTATATTTAATAGTGACAAGTAGCTAAGGTAATGATACCTGTTGAAAACTAAACACATTACTTTTAAACTCTAAGAAACACAGACATTAATTCTGTCAGGCGTTTAGCTGCAAATTGCACTGGTCAATCTTTGCAGAGGTCCAGTTCCAGAAAGGACTATAAAACATCTGCCTTAAAGTGTGAGCTGACTGAAGAACATTTGTCACAATTGACCTGGAAACAAACTTTTCCAAGGTTCTGAAAGTTGTTGAATATCACTCTTTGCTACCTTCCTGTTAAATACTTGGATTACTCGCAGATAAGTTGTCAGTATCGAACAGAGGGTCAGAGACTGCCCAGGTCATATAAAATCATCACCTTTATATTTTTTATGGCAGAACAGCAGGCTTGCTGTCAAGTCTTCTTTACCTTGTTTGGTCTACTCCTTCAGTGAACTTTGCAAAACCTTCTCCTGGTATTACTGAGTTAATATGTACTTATTTTTATCATAACGTTCAAGCTGATCATTGCAAAGGGGAAAAGAGAGAAATGAAAATGCAGTTCATATCAAACAAACGTTAATGTTTGGTGTTGCATTCGGTTCCCATTTTGTATCTATCTTCTTAGACTGACAGTTCTGAGCCTTAATGATTTTGTTTTAGTCACAGACACATTGGGGTGTGATGGAGAAGTATCTTTTTTGGAGACCTCCTCTACAATTCCTCTGCTCACCTCAGAAAATTACATGTGCCTAAAAAGACAGATGGGCACAGGCAGAAGAGATTCTCCAGGTCCTGAGGAAAGGTAGGGTCACAGTTACCATGGTCAGCCCCCTTCCCCCTGGTTGGGGGTAGACTTAATAAAGACAAATATGTGAAGAAAAAGGAGACAGATACTTCTATCAATATACAGTTGGGATACTGAGGCTCACGAGACAGATTTTAAGGAAAAATACTTTTTGTTCTATTCTTATCTCTTCTCTATGGATAATGGAAGAAAAGGCTGTTTCATGTGCAGAGGATCAGACAACCTACTGTAAAATCAGAGAGCAGAAAATATATTAAGCTTAAAATTCCACTTATCCCCTGTCAACTGTTTTCTTCTACCATTTATCAATTCATTTCTTCTAAACTACCATAGGTTCTCTGTGTACCAAACCCATTTATATAGAGCACAGTGATGTATTACTGATGGATTCCATTTATATCATTGACTTATTCAATAACCATTTGTAAGGTCATGACTTAAAAATTTTTATTTTTAAAATACAACTGCATTTTCCTTAGTATTTTGAGAAACCAAATTATTTTCACCTTTTGAAAGAAAAGCTTAATTCTATGAGATGCCTACATATGTTGATTTTTATGCATTTTAATGATCACAAAAACTCATTATTGTTAGATTGCATCTGTATTTTTGCTTACATTTCTTCTCAATCTTCCATATACACTTTGAGGGAAAAAATGAAGATACATGTTTTCTCATATAATTCCCATAATCCTAACTCCACTTTAATATTGAATTTGGTATAAAGCAATAATTACTACTGCCAGGCTAACAAAGAACTAAATTAATATTGGAACTGGCTTGGTGACTCCCTTCTCTAAGCTATCATTATAAATATAGAAAGTAGTGTGGAGTTTGGCACATGTCTATATATATTACTTCTATCCCTTCACTTCGTTCCATTTGCTTAATTCACATAATGAATGGAGAGCTGGAAACTAAGAGAGAACTACGAAATGGCAGACATTGCTACTGGCTAACCTATTTTTCCCTCATACCATGCCTGCCACCCAGCCCCAGTTTCTCATGATTTTTACATCTTTACTTTGCCATACCTGCTAAAAAGAAACATCAATGTCAGAACTCTAATGTCATTCTATGTTTCTGGATGAGACATAACAGGCATTGGATAGGGAAGCTAAAGTGGCTGGATTGGTCTCTTTCCCTTACATCTTAAAGCTAATAAGGAAAGTATAAAATGAAAGCATGAAGTTATATTCTGTCAATGTGTTTTTGTCTCTTAAACACAATAGCATCCATGTTTAATAAACTCATCTTTTATTTGAAGTACTAAGGAAAAACAGATGGGCTGAATTAGAATATGACTATATTACATAATATAATTAGAATAGCTATTAACAAAATTAGAATAACTTAGTAACAAAAAATCTTATAAGAGTTACTTGGATCTGCCCATTGTGGATACCTGAGTGTTGACTTTAATAGTGGCCATTATCTGTATTTGGGTACCTAGAGTGGTAGTTTAGCCTTTAAAATGATAAGACTATTTGTTGTTGAAGTAGTACATATAGTTTTACTCCGCATATATATGAACTAAAATAGCCTCTGGATCATTCAGTGTGCTGCCATGGGCTGTATCTCATGTAATTTTAGCTGCCAGTGAAATATGATATGTATATAGACAATGACGGGTTAGAACAGGTCACAAGAAAGGTTCAGAGGAGAATTCTTCCTGGAGAAGATAATATAAGAGTGAAAAGGAATTTGAAGCAGGAGAATTAATATAAACAAAAGCACAGATTTAAGAAAACATGGAGTGTGTGCTAGGAATAGCAAGTTTTTTCTACTTAGTTGAGAGTAAGTAGTAGACATAGGGCTGAACCATTAGTTTGGTCTCAGGTCATGAAGGACCTTGAGTACTGGATTTATCAGTTGGTAACATTCAGGATGCAAAAAGGGTCATTATAGTGAACAGGGGAAAAGTCTAAGACAACTGTCTGAAATTGCACAATAATCTCCTAGTTGAGTCTTGACAAGGATTTAGGCCAACAGGTTCCTACTAACCTAATATACTTCCTGGTGTGCCTGTTGTATTAAATATAGGTGAATGGTATCACCTGTATTTGTCTGTCCTGGCATAAATTCAATGTCTTTCTAAAGTCTTTTCCAAAATTTGAGGCTAATATTTTTTCCTAGTGTATTAGAAAAGTGTGGCCCTGGCTGGTGTGGCTTAGTGGATTGAGCACCAGCCTGGGAACCCATGTGTCGCTGGTTCGGTTCCCAGCCAGGGCACGTAACCAGGTTGCAAACCAGATCTCCAGCCAGGTCCTCAGCTGGAGGCAGGTGAAAGGCAACCATACATTGAAAAAAGAAAGAAAGAAAGAAAGAAAAAGTGTCCACTTTTGAAGTCTGTACTGATGATGATTTTAATGCTGGCTGAAACTGACATGCTCGCCAAGATATTTTGCTTTCAGTTTCATTAATTGTTTTTGCAAATGAAGTGTTTCCCTTGAGTGACATTTTTATATTTAAATTATATTGTTTTTGATTTTGAAAGCATCCTAATTAAGGTAGACATCCTGTATGAGATTTAAGCCTCACCTCCCAATGGAATCATGAAACAGTTAGAAAAATAATGAATTGCATCTTATATAATCTTTATTGCTACTTTAAAAATGAGTAATATATTCAGTTTGGGTTGAAATAACGTATCCCCAAGGAGCAATTTGTTTCCACAAATTAGATTGGTTCTTCAGATACAAGATTATTAAGCATGAAGTAGGAAGTTATTGGACTTTGTGTGCCCTGTAGGAATAGTTTTATTTTTCAGAACTGAGCTCAATTTACTGATTGACGGCAAATCTAGTTAATAATGAAAAAAATGCTCTTCTTTTTCTTTGCAACTTCTTGCCTTTTTTACTTCCTTTTTTGTTGTTGTTTTCACTATAAGTCAGGTAAAACTTACAATTTGACCCTGTTTGCTTCAGAGGGGCTTAAAATTACTCAGGTTAGTGACAGATTTTACTAAAATTTTGAGTCATAGTCACAGCCATGACTAACACAGTATGGATAGATGGTTGGTTTGGTTTAGAGAAGGCAGAAGTACCACCTTCATATCTTTTATTTTCCATCGCCAGGTATGAAGTTTTCAAAATCCAGAGAGCTTATCCACTAAACTTTTAGACTGATTAAAGTGAAACCATTGAATTTTTAGTTTAAACAAGGTAATTTAGATTGGATCTAAAACATTAATTGGCTTTTTACCTTTATAATGTAAAACAAATAAATAAAACTTACAGAATGTTAGAGCAGGAGGTATAATAGAGACATGTATACTCTAACTCCTGAAAGTTTTCTCTGCAGAACTAGGAAATTTCTTTCCCAACAGACTTCATGTATCTTACTGGTAGGGTTCTCATAGGTTGTACTCTGGGGACATTACAGTTTATACTTCATGTTTTGGTATAATTATTAGCAGGGCCCTTTTTTCCCTTGAATATGTCCTAGTTAATTACACACATTATTATTAAATCTTAGTAGTATGCTTATCTGCTTATTGCAGTGAATTGGGTCATATTCTTATCCCTAAAAATAACTTACCTCTAAAAGTAACTATCACTAGTAGATGGCATTATACTAGTCTTAGGCCTGAGGTGGAGCCATATTCTTCCAAAGCACAAGGACTGAGTGGGAGAGGCATAGAAAGCTGATGAGGACCTGAAATATATTTCTGGGGTAACTGGATATTTTTAGTCTTCATTCTGCTCCTTTGTGTCCTACAAACAAACTCTAATTTCTTGTTGTAAACATTTGAGGAGAGCTATGATACCTGCCATGAATATCCTTTCTTCTTTTCTTCCTTTGTCTCTTCCTCCCTTTCTTCTCTTTTCTTGTCCAAACTTAACATAGTTTCTTCAAAATTCCTCCAGCAACATAATTTTAACTTTTCTCACCATATTGCTCATGTTTTAAAATGTGTTCCAGCCTGCCTAGTCTCCTATCCTGTAATCACCAAAGGAGGCTGAACACAATTTTCTACGTACGATCTGAGGACTCAATTTGAGTATTTATTTATACTAAAATGACCAGGCATAAATTAGTTATTTGACTAACAGTCTAAAAGCTTGATTACATGTGCTACCTCCTAAGTGAGGTTTTTTTGTTTGTTTTACACTAATGACTTTGGAGGTTTGATCCTGATTTTATCATGCAGTTTATTTGCATTAGTGTAAAACAAAGGTTTCTAGGTGTTTGTTCTGGCAACTGGTGAAACTGTAGGGAAAAAAATAATACAATGATACATTTCTCAATTTGACATTGACTAGTCAGAATCTTTTAAATAAAATCATTTAAGCAGCTAGAAATGTACCCAACTTTATTAGCAAGTAGCTCATATATTTCCATACTGGATTCCTCTTTTCTAGACCTCTGAGTTTCTAATTTCTCCCCTAATTCCACTGGAAATGCCTTTAGTGAAGTAACACGTTTGCAACCAGACCCCAAAGAGTATCTAATGAATATAATTCTACATAAGTAAACTTGTTGATCTCTACTGTCTGGTTCTTCTGATATCACAGAAAAACAGAAAGCACATGCAGTTGGAAAAGCTTTAATAAAAATTTGTAACGTAAAGAAGGGTGCATGTACTTTTCAGTGTTTACCTTCCATTTGTCATCCCTCTTGTTAACGACCTCTTCTCAGGGAGCAGAGCAATGCCTTGGCAATGACCCGGATATTTTGTAAAGATGTCATGGATAATTGAGAATGATATTAGATTTTTTCACATTTTCTGGCAGCAGGGGTTGTTGCTCAGCAGATAACCTGGATAAAATATAGCCCATCTAGTTAAGGCTAGCAAGAGAGAGACCACTTTCCCAAACCATTTTTTCAGTGTGTCTTCTTTCTTCTCTTTCACTCCCTCTTCAGAGATTTTTCTTTGTTCACTTCAAGCGCTATTCGCTGTGGATGTGAAAGAGAGCATCACTTCTTGTTCTCTAGCTTCAAAATATGGAATACCTTTGTTTCTCTCTAAATGTCTGTATACATTCCTTAGATTTAATTTCCCTTGATCCCACTGGAAGCACTCTGTGAGTTCATGTTGCAGCTTCTTATACACATTTCTATTCTGCAAGTATTGATTGCTCTCTTATTGTAGTCTACCAAACCTTCTTACCAGTTCCCTAATTTCTCATCTCTGCTTTTGTAGGCATTAACTTTTAAATAATATTTAGTGTTTGCTTTAACCTTTTCCTCTCCAGATATTTGATTCATTAGTTTCATTCACTTGACTATCATTTCAACAAATTAAATAGAAGTTAATTGCTAAAATTGGGTATTAATGACATTGAGGAAGGAGCACCTAATTGCCTGGGTCATCCAGAAAAGGCTCCTCAGAGGAGGTTGGATTTGTTCTCAGACTGTAGGGATCAATAGGGCTTTACAAGGATAAAGAGATGGAGGCCATGGGAGACAGAGTAAGGCTATAAGGGTAAGTAGGCATGAAGCAGGATAGTACATGTGAAGCAATCTTAACAGTTTCGAGTGACTAGTGCAAAGTGGGAAGGAGGAAGGTAGTTGGAAATGAGGAGAGATGAACATACAGAATGTAGATAATGAAGAACACCTTATATTCTAGTAGATGACTGGGAACACCGACTACATTTGGTGAAGAGAGGGACATGAATGAGAGTGTGTTAGAAGTGTCATTCTGCAGATAGTGTGGAGGACATATTGGACCATGTGAAAACTGAAGGCAAAAAAAAAAAAATGGAATTATTGAAATGATTCAAGTGAGACATGATGCAGGCTTGACCTAAGGCAGTGGGGATGGAGACAGAAGAGCATGGGTACAAGAAAGATTCAGAACTTGATGATTGATCATGTGCCAGAGGATATTTGAGAAGGAAGAATATATGGGTTCACTCCCTAGTTTTTGGCTTAGGTGACAGGATGGACAATGATGAATTTCAGCAGGATGCAGGGTATATAAAGGGAGATAAGAGTAAAGAGAGAGAGAAAAAATTAGATTTAGAGATGTTTGTCGGAGGGCATTGGGACATGCATGGGGATATGTTAAACAGAATTTAAGCTTAGGAGAAAAATCAGAATTTTACAATAAACATCTGAAACAATTAAAAAAAAGGAATTTTAGAGGCAGACGTGGGAATCACTTGCATAAACATAGTAGTTCAGATGGCTCTAGCTGAGTGTGTGGAATAAAAAAACAAAACAACAAAACGAGAATAGTGTCTTGGAAAATTTCCCAAAGAATGCAATAGTTATTCTTCATCTTATGTAAATTCTAGGTCATTTTAGTGGGTCCCTAATGAAATTTAAGCAGAGATGACACATGTCACATTTGAGCAGATAACTTGAGAGAAACCATGATTTCATAGTCTTTCCTGAAAAAAAAAAAAAAAAATCCCGCTGAAATGGCTTCAAGTTCAAATGTTTTCATGTGTAAAGTCTATCGAAATAAAAACCCCAAAATTTCTCTTCGATATTTTGTAGATATTCTGTTTTTCTACTTTTTATTCCTTCTCTGCATGAAACATATATTGAGCAGTCAGGAGAGAGGTAAGAGATGAGCTCAGAGATGTTAAAGTGGATCAGTGAATATTTAGTACTTCAGTCATTAAAAAATGCCCTGTGACAGTCAGCGTGTAGGCCTGGGTTGCGGGCCAGGTCCCCAGCTGGGGCGCATGAGAGACAACCAGCACTGATGTTTCTCTCCCTCTCTTCCCTTCTCTCTAAAAATAAATAAATAAACATTTTAGAAAAAAACCCAAAACCCAAAAATGCACTATGAGAAAAGAAAAATGGCAATTTTAATACAAACTAAATCTAGATTAAAAGCTAAGATTAGGGTCCAACACTCAGACTGGATATCCAGTCCAATTAACAATGTCTCCATCCAAAAAATAATCCTTTCTTCAACTGTAAGTTGAGATTCAATATTCAAAATAAAAGTGATCATTTTCCATTTTTAAAACCTCTTGCTGAGCCAAGAGTATATTCCAACTTTCCACTTGAATTAATTTTACTCACAGAGATAGTGGTGATTGAGAGTCAAAAGTTAAAAATAAACATTTCAACCTAAAAAGTATAAATATCTTCCAAACTGTGAAGACAATGCAGAGATTACCCTGACAAAGTACAAAAGCCTATCATTCAGCATGGGCTCAGACATGGTCTAAGATTAATGAAATGATATAGAAGCATTTCTCGTTCCATTAGCTTTGCCTACATTGGTTTACAGGGCAAGAGGAGCGAAAGGGGCAATGGCTAGAGGAATTTTGGAATTTCTCATTAAAATATGCAACTCTGCCTTGAGAAATAAACATTGAAGGGCACTCTATGGACTACATATAAAACTATATTTGTATGTATTCCTTGTTCTATCCTGGGCCTCTGAAAGAAAGAAAAGTAGGTTAATAAGAAAATATGTCCTTTGTTTTTTTCCTTTGAGTATGCTCCACTGCTGCATGCACACGGCACATCACAGACAGAATTGCACAGCCCTAAAGACTAATGCCCCTCCCAATTCATCATCTCCTCCCTTATCAGGGCCCTCAAAACCTCCTGGCAGTCTTTTCCTCACACTTCATGGACGCCCATTTACATTCCACTCAGACAACTATTCTATATCTTGAAAATTCTACACAAATCTTCAACCCCCTTGCTTGGCACCTAACTATACGCCAGTCTCCATGTTAACATTGAAGATGCAAAGGTGGATCGCCCTGTTTCTGCATTCAATCTGTTGTCATATGTTCTTTACTAAAGTATATGAAGATATGTGAGCTTTCACAGATATATATATATATATATATATATATATACACACTTGGAAGAGTAAAGGATCTTTCAGACCTCCAGGAAGTATCTTGGGGGTTCCCACATGTCCTTGGACCACACTTTAAGAATCTCTGTTTTTTACTGGGTGAAAAATTTACATAGATAATGTCATTGTACTTTTGGGGCACTTCTGTTCTTACTTCATCCATAAAATCTGGGCAATCAGTGTGCACTTCCCCAACTTTCACTGTCAAATTACTACAATGTAACCCTATTCTTCGTCTGTAGTCACCACTCTTCTGCAAGCTCAGAAGATGAGGAATCTTTCCTTCACTTTAAAACTAACCTTTCCCAGCCTGCAAACCCAAAGGTCGCTGGTTCGATTCCCAGCCAGTGCAACATAACTAGGTTGCAAGCCAGGTCCCCAGCCACATCTGTAGCTGGAGGCAGGTGAAAGGCAACCATACATTGATGTCTCTCTCCCTCTCTGCCTCTCTCCCTTCCCCTCTCCCTGAAAAATAATAAAATCTTTAAAAAAAAAAAAAAAAAAACCTTTCAACCTGTACTTTCCCTCTCACTTTGCATTCATTCCTTACATATATTTTGTATATTTTTGTATTTCTTTTAAAAACACACCTGAGGGATAATTTGCATATCATAAAATTCGCTTGTCTTAAAATGTGCAAGGGAATTTATAGTTGATAATGATGTGCTGGATCTGGTCTGATTGCTCCTCCTTTTGGGTTTCAGCACAATCCCTGGTAATTTCCACATATGTTCCCTGTACCTTTGTAACTAGCCCCTAATCAGTACTTAATTATCCTAACATTAATGTGATAGGTGTTTTCTGTGAGGACCCCAGTGGATATTCCTGACTCTCCACCCCCCTCCCCACAACCCAAACACAAAGTCAATATTCTAACTTTTTACTATGCATTTACATTTACATTTCAGGAGAAAAGGGTGTTGGGCTGTAGCTGAGGCTCTCCCTGTACATCAAATTCTTTACTATTGAGAAAAAGAATCAGCACTACTCCCTGTCCTTTCTCACTAGTCTTTGGTGTTGCTTAATGAAGCTTAAGCTGATTTTATTTTCACTAATTAACTTATTCAGCACCAGTGCTTCATTTTTAGTTTTATTTATTGCATTTCTCCTTTGGATATTTTATTTCTGAATATTTTAGAAGTAAATCTCTCTTAGTCAAGCACTCAAAATAAAAATATAAAAAGATCCATTTTTTATCCTAGGGTAGACCTTTCTCTCTGTTGGAAACTCTCATTTGACTTTCTGCCCCCTGAAGTGTTAATACATTTTTAAAAATGTTTTTGTTCCAATTTGTTGATAGGAAACAGCATTTCAGTCTGATTGATGGCAAGCAACGATGCATTTTACTTCCATAGCATGAGCTAATCTCTACAATGTGTTTCACTTACACTAAAGAAACAAACCAGAAAGAAAGAGTTGTTGCTGACCAGAGAAGTTTGTGTACAGGGTGTGCTTTCTTTTAAGGTGGATTGATTACTCTGACCACAGCAAGAGCACATTTGATTAACTGACTGCAAAAGAGAGAGATCAATGAATAATGAAGCACCAGAAAAGACCACATTTGACAGTAATTATTGACTAATGCTAAAAGAAGAATATAACTGGAAATTGACAAATCTTGGGTATATTTAACATGCTTAATCATAGATTAGACTATGGTGCTCAAACAAGTTTAAAAATCTGAACATAAATATGACATTTACATTCACATTTGAATATAACAATTAACCATGTGGATTAAATAATGCAAAACAAGAAATGTCAATTAATGTTGATAGGAAAGCACTTTCCATTGGCATTATGAGTACATAGCTATTATTTTTTTATAAGAACCCTAGAAATATGACCAACAAATATAAAGTCCCTCAAGTTCCTGTCCACCTTGATTAAGAGAGGGGATGGGGTGGGGTGGGATGGGGTGGGATGGGGTGGGCAGGGGAGAGCAATCGGGGGAAATGGGATAAATGTAATACAACAATAAATTAATAATTTTTTAAAAGTGTATTGTGCTTGGTCACCTACTATGGGGAGTATTTGTTGATGCATTCAGGCTACTCTTTGGAGCTCAACATCCACCTACAGAATAAAGGAGACTTAGTAGTACTGTACTGACAGTTATGTGGATCCGGAGTCCAGCATCTTAACAATTGTATTATACTGAAAAAGCAACTGCCTTTAATTCTTAATTAATGAGAAATTTATTTAATTTGTTCACAACTAGGGTTGATTTTTCCCTCAGGGAACATTTGACAATGTCTGGAGACATTTTTGCTTGTTACACATGGGAGATGGTGAGGGAGAAGTGCCAAGGTTGATGTTTCTCTCCCTCTCTGCCTCTCCCTTACCCTCAGCGTGTGGTTGCCTTTTACCTGCCTAGACCTGGCTGGAGACCTGGCTTGCAACTTGGTTATGTGCCCTGGCTGGGAACCGAACCAGCGGCCTTTGGGTTTGCAGGCCAGCACTCAATCTACCAAGCCACCAGCCAGGGCTAGATACTACTTTTTATAAAAAAACAATCATTTGGGAATATTCTAATAATACCAAATGAAGTGGTAGCACAATTAAAATGCTTAGAGTAACTTAACTTTGAAAACAATTTCTAAAATTTATACTTATTCAATAAACATTACTGAATGTTTGAAGATGATGATTCTGATGACAATGAAATACCATTTGGAAAACAAATTTGTAAATGACAATATTAATTCAAAAATAATTCTTGTATTTCAAGCCATGGAAGAAATTAACCCACTTGCAAAACACAGTAGGTGGTTAATTCATTCTGTACATGGTAGTTAATTTATAATACACATCATAACCTAAGTAATTTGGAACTATAAACATGGAAATGATGCACCAAAATGGTTTTGCAGTGCATTCTAAACAATGGAATTTTTAAGTTCAGTGCTTGCATAATTAAGACTTTCTTTTTAAAATATATTGCATTTGGTCAGCAATGGCCTCAAGCAGCAAAATTACAGAAGAATAATATAGCTGGCTCTTCTTAGTTATTATAAAACTATGTACAAAATAGCTACAGATAAATAATTGAGTAAGCAACTTATGATTAAAATCAAACCAAATTACAAAGAATTATTGTTTAATGGATAGTACCTTACAGGCTTGGATACACATTGAGGGGGAAAAATAAACTTCTACAGAGACACTTGATAGCCATGTTTTATTTTCATTGAACAACAAACCTAGATTTAATGGAAGGTGCTCTTGGGTTATTTAGTATTACAGTTCTATTATGTTTCAAGTTTATAGTAGAGGGTACATTATTTTTCTATGTGCTAAGGTTATTTTTATTTTATGGTTCATGATGATGATTTTTTCCCCTTTTTAAAGATTTTATTCATTATTTTTAGAGAAACAGGCAGGGAGGGAGGCAGAGAGGGAGAGAAACATCAGTGTATAGTTGCCTTTCACCTGCCTCCAGCTGCGGACCTGGCTGGAGACCTGGCTTCCAACCTGGTTATGTGCTCTGCCTGGGAATCAAACCAGTGACCTTTGGGTTTGTAGGAACCAATCCACTGAGCCACACCAGCCAGTGTTGATGATGCTTTTTTATTTTAATTTAATTTTATTATTTTTAAAAGATTTTATTTATTATTTCCAGAAAAAGAGGAAGGGAGAGAGGCAGAGAGAGAGAGAGAAACATCAATGTATGGTTGCGTTTCACCTGCCTCCAGCTGGGGATCTGGCTGGAGACCTGGCTTGCAACCTGGTTATGTGCCCTGGCTGGGAATCGAACTAGCGACCTTTGGGTTCGCAGGCCAGTGCCTTATCCACTGTGCCACCAGCCAGGGCTGATGATGCTTTTTAAGATGATTCAGTGAAGACAAATAAGTCTTCTTTCCCTAGTTTGCTCCATCCATCAATGACTGGCCTTACTGGAAACTTTTTAATATCAAATGATAAAAAACATTTCAGATCATCAACACAAGGGTTTTAAAAGAGGTCATAGGAAGTAGTTATTATAGAAGATACTCAGAATGATATGTAGTTCTCACTTTTATATACATGCGTGTATACTTTAAGCACTTAATGAAAATGAACTGCTCTTACTTGGATCACATTGAAGGGATAGGTACATGGTCACACGTTCATTTGAAACAGATACCTCCATGATCTCTCTGGCCATTTCTCTTGTACAATGTGGATTGATATATAAAACTTTCCTCCCAACTTCTGTTATGCTATTTGTATGACCACAGTCACATTTTAAGCCCTTATCTTTTCTCTCCAAGATTATTACAATATTACTCAATATATTCAATCACCTGTTAAGTCATCCTCTAATAGATTAGAATTTCAGAACAGCATGATAGATTTTTTTCTTCCTTGCCTGTTCAATGTACCCCAGATGAAACTGTTAAACTCAATTATACAAAAGGCCAATTCATGTTGTTTTAAAATGTTAAACATTATCAAAGATCAAAATGATTTTAAAATAAACAGAAGCAATACTTTTGTGTAAAGATGGGCAAATATGAAAAAAATGCCCATTATTTGGAAACAGTCCAACAAAGCAGATTTATACTGATGGGTATATAAGCTCACATCAACTTTCTAAAAAACAGTTTGGCAATGTATGTCTTTAATTCCACTTCCAATAATTTATTCTAAAGGATAACCCTGTGGTGTTCTCCAAGTAATTTACACAAGGATGTTTGCTCTATTTTCATTTGCAAATAAACTAACTGTCCAGTCATAATAAAGTGGAGTAATAAATTATGATAAATCCATATGATGGAATATGGCCATTAGAATTAAGTATATCAAAGAATGTTGAAAAACGGTACGTAAAAAACAGAAGAAAAGAAACTGTATCGTGATGTGATATTTTGTCACTTAAATCTGCAATCCTCAAACAGTGGAAGCAAGCAGGCAAAACTGTCATTGGATAGTGCTACTATAGATATGCTTTTTTTTCTAAAATTGTTTTTTTTTTTTCTTTTAAAGATTTTATTTCATTATTTTTAGAAAGAGGGGAAGGGAGAGAGGCAGAGAGGGAGAGAGACATCAATGTATGGTTGCGGTTCACCTGCCTCCAGCCACAGACCTGACTGGAGACTTGGTTTGCAACCTGGTTATGTGCTCTGGCTGGGGAATCGAACCTGAGACTGTTGGATTCGCACTAAAATTGTTCTTAATGATTTTTCTATAGATTTAACATTTTCTATCATTTAGTACCTGTTCCCTCCAGCCAGATGGGAAAACCTCATAATTTGTGATGCATTGAGTAGAATACTCAATAGTGGAGAATAATTAGATTTCCTTCCTAAAAATAAAATGAGTTATTTTAAAGCACCTCTGTTTTCCTAACAAATATTAAAAGAAAGACCAAAAGGAGAAAACTGTTTCTGAGTAACTAAACTGCATCCTTGAAAAAAACTCAAGGATATTTATAGCACTACAAAATTCTTCAGCACTCAACCAGATAAAATTCACAAATGTCTATTATCCAATAAAAGATTACCAGGCAGGCAAAGAAGGAAAGTGCAACCCGTAATGGGGAGATAAATCAGTCTTGAAACAGACCCAGAAATGACATAGATATTAGAATTAACAAGCAAGGACATCATCAAAGTTATTATATCTGTATTCTGCATGCTCAAAAGTTAACTAGAGATTCAGAGATGTGAAAAATACCAAAATTGATCATTTACACATGAAGAATACAATATTTGAGATGAAAACTGCAACCTCTAACAAGAAAAATATACTGGAAGGGATATAAAGCAGATAAGACATGAACAGAGAAATTACTAAACTTTCAGCCAGAGCATTAGAACTTATTCAAACAACACAGAGAAAATAATTAAAAGGGACAGCGTGGCATGTCAGTGAACTGCTGTCATTCAAGTTTCTGGTATGGAACTAGTGACCGGCTATTTCTCTGCTCAGTAAAAACTCTGAATTTCTTTTATTCCCTATATTTTGACCTTTAAATGACTCTTCTAACTACAAGAAGCCCAGGACTCCAGGTCACCCATTGTCTTCCAGATTCAAATTCCTATGCAACCATTTCTGACCCCATTTTGCACTTTTGGGGAGCTCCTGTCCTTCATTGGATTTTAAATTCTATTTGCAAGTAAGGACCAGTATTTTCTCTTTAAAAACATGTTTTTAAAGATTTTACATATTTATTTTTAGAGCAAGGGGAAAAGAGGGAGAAAGAGAGGGAGAGAGACACCAATGTGTGATTGCCTCTCATGCGCCCCCAACTGTGGACCTGGCCCACAGCCCAGGCCTGTGCCCTGACTGGGAATTGAACCAGTGACCCTTTGGTTCACAGGTCAGAGCTCAATCCACTGAGCCACCCCAGCCAGGGCAGGACCAGTATTTTCTATTTTTATAACTCTTGCACCCTGTGCTTAGGGGCACAAATTCTAGAGTTAAGATTCTGCTACTCATTAGATTGTTCAGACAAGGTACTCAGTCTCTCAGTCTCCAGCTTGTTGAACTAAGGGTAACAACAGCATCTATCTTAGAAGATTGTTGCAAGGGTTAACTTAGTATTACTATATGTAAGATCTTAACACATAATAAGGGGTAACAGATATTAACTATTAATATTCATTTATATATATTAATAATATCCATAAGATTTTAACCATCCAGTTCATTAAAAGAATGACTTTTCAAACATTTGAGAAAAGTCATGTTTTTATTCATATACAGTTGGTATTTTTAATTCATGCATTTTAAAATGGTGCACATAGTAAACTGCCCCCGAAGCTAAGATCAGAAATGATCGAAGCCATACGTGAAGTGGTAGTGTACTTGGCTCACACACATGATGGCACCAGAGTGGCCATGCACTGCCTGTGGCATGGCACACCCAAGGACAGGAAAGTGATTGTGAAAACAATGAAGACTTATGTTGAAAAAGTGGCTAATGGCCAATACTCCCACTTGGTTTTATTGGCAGCATTTGATTGTATTGATGATACCAAGCTTGTGAAGCAGATAATCATATCAGAAATTATTAGTTCCTTGCCTAACATAGTAAATGACAAATATGGAAGGAAGGTCCTGTTGTACTTACTGAGCCCCAGAGATCCTGCACATACAGTATGAGAAATCATTGAGGTTTTGCAGAAAGGAGATGGAAATGCACACAGTAAGAAAGATCCAGAGATCCGACGCAGAGAGCTTCTAGAATCCATCTCTCCAGCTTTGTTAAGCTACCTGCAAGGTCACGCCCAAGAAGTGGTGCTAGATAAGTCTGCGTGTTTGTTGGTGTCTGATATTCTGGGAGCTGCCATTGGAAACATTCAGCCTGCCATGAATGCCATCACCAGCTTGGCAGCTGCAGAACTACATCCTGGTGGCAAAGATGGCGAGCTTCACATTGCAGAACATCCTGCAGGACATCTTGTTCTGAAGTGGTTAATAGAGCAAGATAAAAAGATGAAAGAAAATGGAAGAGAAGGTTGTTTTGCAAGAACAGTTGTAGATCGTGTTGGTATGAAGAACCTGAAGTCCTGGGCTAGTGTGAATCGAGGTGCCATTCTTCTTTCTAGCCTCCTCCAGAGTTCTGATCAAGAAGTTGCAAACAAAGTTAAAGTTGGACTGAAAAGCCTGATTCCCACATTGGAAAAAAACAAGAACACCAGCAAAGGAATAGAAATGCTACTTGAAAAACTGTCAGTATAGATGGAGACAAGAAGACAGAATCATTTTTTTTCTCTCCGGATCTGTTCTCCCATTGTTGGAGAGAGGAACTGGGAGTCCACCTTCCTGGTAATTTGTGTGCTCTGTATGTGTATTTCTTCTTTGTATAAGAATTTATTTATAAAATAATTTTTTAAAATTCTCTTTAAAAAATAAAATTAAAATAAAATGGTGTACATAGCAAACTGGAATGATATTAGATATCATGTATTTGTACTAAATGCCAAAAAACATAATGAGTTGTTACATCAGCCGTTGGGTAAAGTATAGCACAGATGATGTGCATTTTCTCATGTAACAGTATGTAATTAGACCCTCCTTCTTCCTGTCCAACTTAGTTTTTAAAAAAAATTTATTTATTACCTTTAGAGAGAAGGGAAGGGAGAGAGGCAGAGAGGGAGAGAGACATCCATGTATGGTTGCCTTTCACCTGCCTCCAGCCACAGACCTGGCTGGAGACCTGGCTTGCAATCTAGGCATGTGCCCTGGCTGGGGAATCAAACTTTGGGTTTGCAGGCCAGCGCCTATCCACTGAGCCATGCCAGCCAGGGTAAAGAATAAGTCTTCTCTTGAAATCTTCCCCAGCTTTCCAGGACAGAATTAGTTGCTCTGTCTTTTCATTAGCATCTTGTTAATATCTCCATAACAGTACTTGCACTTTTTTTTTTTTTACTGTAATTAGTCTGCTTTTGCATGTCTGCTTCTACCTACTGACTATGAGCCTTATTCATTGTCAGTCCCAGATGTGCCATCATTCTTTTAAATGAAATAGAACAGGGTAGACAGAATAAAATAAAATAGGTATTTATTACCATTTTTTTTTCCCATCTTAGAACTGAACCATTCAGAGTGCACCATATACATATAGGTTGGGACTAATGATTCCTTGAGTACATGTGTATACTGAGCCACTACATAAAATATATTTCTTACAGGGGGTTACAAAAACATTTGAAATCTGCTCCTCTGGGTTATGGTGAATTCAACAACATAGCTTCTCATGAGGAACTCTCTCTTGACAACTAGGGAACTTTTAAAGGTGATTGACAATTCACTGCTAAGCCATATAATGTACTTCTTTTCAACTGAACGACAAAACAAGGTAACCAACACACGGTAATACTAACTACATGTCCACTGAATAAAAATAAATGCT
>PVIW01001022.1:119155-216853 GCA_004026585.1 Noctilio leporinus
GTGAAATAAGCCAGTCAGTGAAGGACAAATATCATATGATCTCACCCATTACGGGACAATAATGAACAAAACTAACAACAAGCAAAACAGAACCAAGTATATGAATACAAGGAATAGGCCTTCAGTGGTCAGGGGAACGGGGTAGGGGGGAGGGGGAGGTAGAGGCAAAGAAGGGGAGCAGCTTAGACAAGAACCTAGTGTAAAGGAACCATGGACATGGACAACAGGTGGGATTGACTTTGGGGGGAGTGGGTAGGTGGGGAGGGGGACAGAGGGGAGCAAAAAGGGGATGGATGGAAGACAACAACAATTTTAAATAAATAAATAAATAAATAAATAAATGCTGACCCAGATGAATAGGTCATGTGACACGAACTGCTTTAATTTCATAGCTGCTTAAAAACAAACAAACAAACTAGACTCTATGTTTTCTGGTCTAACTTCTCACTGCACCCAGTATTTTTAAACTTTATTGTTCTGAGCACTAGAGGACAACAGAAATATGGGAGGGGTTGTCATAAGAGAGAAAGGAGAGCAAAAATGCAGAGCCGTGCACTCTCTAACCTATTTCAGTCAGAGAGGCTTGCTTATGACTGTACTGTATTTTAAGATTTTACACATTATTTTTAAACCACCGCAATAAGCCTCACTGCTTCCCTTACCCACATGCCCTAATGGACAGGACTGAAAATGTTCCCCTGCTGAGCTCTGCACTTAGAAACTAACAGCCCCAAGCCCTCTTCTCAGGTGCCATTAAACCTTTCATGAAGAGCAGAAGCATGAGAACACTATCATTAGGGAGATGACTTAAAGGAACTTGGACGTCATGATCTTAAAACCAGCCTCCAATGCACATCAAAGACTGCAATTAGTTTTTAAATACAACAATTTACACTATGAAATAAATATCAAATGCATTTCCTTTCCAGTCTATAGTACCCTACTCTACCTGCTTCTTTTAGTCCCTTTGGACTCTAGAAACTTTTTCCTCTTATACTTCTAAAACTCTTTCTTTTGGCACCCTACTCTCTCTATAACACACATATGTACCCTTGATCATTTTACATTTCCTGAAGATTTCTTTAGCCTCATTATGTCTTGTCTCAGGGCACAGTGACTAAGAGGGCAACTAAGTATGGACACATCACTGTTTTATAGTGTTAAGGATAATGTTTCCATTTGGTTTTCAGGAACCTTTCTGATGCTTCCCAGCATTTTGCT
Source organism: Noctilio leporinus (assembly GCA_004026585.1). Lineage (NCBI taxonomy): Eukaryota > Metazoa > Chordata > Mammalia > Chiroptera > Noctilionidae > Noctilio > Noctilio leporinus. Next base: position 120,377 of record PVIW01001022.1, read on the forward strand.
GACCTATTTGAACTTACACAGTATGTTTTACTTTTCAAGACCAACAAAGATACCACAGCAAAATGTCTGTTCTCAACTAAATTTGCCTTGGCTTACCTAGATCTAGTTTTGATAAGACCAATCAAAATCTTTCAGATCATTCCTCTGATCCAAGAATGGAATGATAAGAGTCTTACTCTGTGGGAATTAGAAAGACAGGGAAAAGTCACCAGCTAGTATTAAAGAGGAATTTTTTACATTGTAGAACTGAATTAATGTCATGTAATAGTTTTTCCAGCTAAGAAGACAGCATCAGACTTAATGTATATTAGTCAAAATTAAGTATATTTTATTAATTATGCTGTCATAGTTGTCCCAATTTCTTTTCCCTTTTCTCCCCTCTGCCCAGTACGCCCCTTCCCTCCAGCAATCCCATCCTCCCTTAGTTCATGTCCATGGGTCGTGCACACAAGTTCTTTGGCTTTTCCCTTTCCTGTACTATTCTTAACATCCCCCTGTCTATTTTTTGAGCCTACCAATTATGCTTCCTAATCCCTGCACCTTTCCCCTTGTTTCTACTTCTACTCCTTCCCTCTCCCAGTTGACACTTCCAAATACTTATGACACTCCCCATACCTATTATTCTGTTCCTACTCTAGCTGTTTCCTTAGTTTGTTTTTGTTTATTTTTTATAGGTTCTGTTGTTGGTAGTTGTGAATTGTCATTTTAATGATCATGTAAGATATGCATATATATATTTACTTATGAATTAACTACTACCTTTTAGATAGTGATTTCATCATTCTATAAAAGTTTTACTTGCTATTCTAGACCATAGTCTCCCTAGTATATATTCTTCTTTTAAATCTTTAAGCTTGATATCTTTTTATGTCCCTATATGAAATAGAATGACAACTCTCTGTTTCTGTGTCTGTCTCTCAAGTCAAAAATTAATAATAATAATAACTGGTTTAGCCTGGCCATTGTCTCTGTATTTTATCCAGCAAGAAGGTAAAAGTGGCAGGTACACTCATTGAGTTACAATAGAGACTGAAAAATATATCTAACTCAAAAGTAGGAGCTCTATTTTCAGGGAAGAAGGGGAAATAGATATTACGAGAGAAACAGCTACATATATCACAGAAGGAGAAATAAATATTTATGTTGGATTTACTATTTTAACACAAAACCCATTTTTTTCTTGAAACTCCTTAGAAATAATTGCATTTATTGTACTAACAGGGAAACAGGAGGCTAAGACATTTTATGCTGATGAACATTGGGTGATAAGGACATTAATATTAGTTATTTTAAATCCTCATTAAGTTCAGACCTTCATTCTTTCATCCCTAAGGGTGTGTTTCATTGATGTTTTTCTAGCAAACAAGGACACAGGGACACAGGCTCACATCCAACTGGTGTTTAGAGCCAGATTTTCTTTCCTCTATGGGACATTGACTACAAACAAATAAAAATGGTTTTCAGTAATTCTTTCAATTTTATGAAAGCTTTCATGGATGCTTAATCTCTCTCAAGTAATGAACTAATTAAAGTAACTTTAATGTGGGAATAAATATCATCATTTAAAATACAGATTTTGTCATTGTTTCTATATGCTTTAAAAATTTTTTTGTTTCACATCTAGAAAGTATGGTAAGCATGAGTATGTATTTCTATATTTTGGGCATTACTTCAAGGGACTACCATACAACCACACACCAAGGACCCAGACAGCCATACAAAAGAAGAAAACTTTACCCTTTGTGACTGTATCAATGGACCTGGAGAACATTATGCTAAGTGACATAAGCCAGTCAGAGAAAGACAAATACCACATGATTTTGCTCATATGGGAATCTAATGAACAAACTGAAGTAACAAGGAAAATGGGGAGACTCATAGATGGAGAACAGGCTGACAGCTCATGGGTGTTGGTTAGGGGGTGGAGGATCGAGCTAAAAGGAAAAAGGACTCATACACATGGGCAAAAAGTGCACTGATTGCAAGGGGAGGAATAAGTAAAATTGTAAGAAGTAATAGCTATTAGGGAAGTTGATTTACCAGAACTACCAATCTGATTTAAGCCAATTCCCTGATAGTCCTTCCATGGAGTTAGCCTATTTTTCCTCATCCTCAAACTGACAGCAGATGCATTAGGTGTTTTTCAGTACCCCCCCCCCAACCTTTTTTGCTACTTGCAAAGAAAAACAGCCCTTTTTAGTCCAAGGACTCATTATCATACATCTAGTTGTATCATGGGGGTAATTTTCTTTCCTGGAAAACTATTGATTAAGAGACACTCATTTAGGAGGATTTACTGCTCCAATCCCATATGACAGTGGTTTCCAATCTTTTTCTTTTTAGCAAAGGAACTATTTTGTTAGAACCCAATATATAAAATTAATAAAATCTGAGTATTTTTATTTCAAACTAGATGGAATTTTAGAGCTTTAGGGAACACAGCTGAAAACTACTGCCTTATGGTTTTTCCTCAAAAGTCATCTTCCTTAAAATAAAATCAGGCTTCACTATTTCAAAAAAGCCTTAAAATAATCTGTGTTCATTATAAGAATTTTAAGAAGTGCAGACACATTTAAAAAATGAGAGAAATAATCATTATCCTAGCACTCAGCAATGTTTCCACTCTTCTCATTTGCTTTTTCAATGGTAACTCTTAGCCTTCCCATCTTAGGGATTTACAACCAGGACAAATCTTAACGTAGTCTGAAGAACATGGGGCTTTGAATCAGCTAATTCGGTATTCATATTTTGGTTTCTAGGATAAGGTATGTAATTTCCATGAGTCTTAGTTCTGTTGCCCCCACATTATTTTTTAAGTAGATCTATAAAACCTCCATCAAAATGCTGCTGTGAGGATTAAATGGGTAAATATTTAAGGTACTTTGGATAGTCATAACAATAATTATCCATGTCCAATGTTCTTCTCCTTAAATAAATAAAGCCTGTGCATAAATGTGAACTTGAGCTATCCTGGGCCTGGTTATAAATCCCTAAGATAGGAATGTTGAGAGTTACCTTTGAAAAAGTAAAGGCTATTTGTGCTCCCTGCTGGTTTCCCTGTTCATGGGTATTGTTTACATAAAAAGTGTGATGGTTAATAGTTCCAATTTAAGCTTTTTCACTTACTAGCTTCGTGACCTTGGCAAATTACTTTTATAAGCGTCAATGTCCTTTCATAAAATGAATATAAAATATGATCATCTATGCAAAGTATTTAGGATGGTTCCAGGAATATAGAAAGTGCTAAATTGCTATTAGTGATTACTATGAAAATTATTTGAAATTTAATATAAAAACACAGATGGCAAAGGACTGTATAATGTATGATTAGCACTTTAAAATCTTTGCTATTTTCATAAATGCTTCATTTTATTGGTGCTGGAGGTAATAGCAATAACATTTTAAGATTAAAAAGCCACAAAGAAGTGAAAATTAGCTAAGGAAACTAGAACTTCCATCCCAAGGACAACAAAAATCAACCTGGAAACTACACACTAGTTTATCCTGCCCTTGTCCAATGAGAGTCAAGGACTAAATTAAGAATTGATTAACCAGGTAAGAGAGGAAAATAATCCAAAGAAAAAGACCTTTCCTTAAAGAAAGTGATAAATGGGCTTCCCAAAGTCAAACCTGAGATCTCTTTCACCTAACAATTATTCAGTCTTTTTGATGGAGAAATGCTTTTGGGGTGCGGTACAAAGTTTCACCATTTTCAGAACATAAAATGCTACACTGGAAACCTATTAACTCAAGTGCAGATCAAGATGTTGTTTGAAAGTTCTCCTTTCACTACCCCTGCAGGGATTTAGTCAGTTGTGGCTCTTTCTGTAGAGAAATATGAGTCGTGGACAGTAACAATGCGTGTGCTAAGTGATCCCAAGCTGTTAGAGCTAAGGATAAGATAGACAGCACAGGGAATAGAGTCAATAATGCTGTAATAACTATAAATGGTGCCAGGTGGGGGAGCACTTTGCGAAGTACGCTATTATTGAACCACTATGCTGTACACCTGAAACTAATATAAAATAATATTGAATGTCAACTGTAATGGAAAAATAATAAATTTTTAAAATTAAAAATGATAACAGACATACCTTGTAGAGCAGACAGAGCTCTGAAATCTCTGACAACCTTAATTTACTAGGTTAAGTTCCTGGGATTTACTAGGTTAAGCTCCTGGGTGTTAATATATGGAATAATTCTTGATTTTATTTCTATATATGCCCTAATGACAGTAGGTGGTGAGTTTACTGCAACTGTCACTATATTTTCTCAGAGTACTGGTACAGTTAGAGGTGTTCAACCTCTAGTGTGCATACAAATCAACTGATGAAAACTTGTTAAAATGAACATTCTTCATATCCAGAGCTAGAGCCTCTTATTCAATAGATCTGATAAAAGTAAACTTTGTATGAGTTGGGATCTATACCCCAACCTCAGCAGCTGTAATAAGCAACTCACCAAATAAATGACAGATATTTCTTTTTCTCTCACAGATCAGTGCTGGTGCAGGGTCGCTAAGTGTTCTGAGCCCCAAGCTAATACCACAGCCTAGGGGAATTGTCTTTGTCTCCAGTGTTGATGGCCTTGCTCACCAGCTAGCTTCCCATCAGAAGGGGAGGGATGAAGGGGGAATAGATATTGGTGGAGATCTAGCAGTCTGTGCCATAGGATTCAGCCTTCTTAAAAAAGACCAAATGTTTAGAAAATACCTTATAAGCAGTCCTGGAAGAGTGTTATAATAGATTCCAATGGGAGGTCTAGTTGTTAGCAGAGGCTTTGAGCAAACCAATAGGAGCAACATGATACCAATTCCAGAATATCTAAATTAGTTCTAACACTATCATTGTTTAAGTAAAACGATGTCCCAGAAGCCCTACACCAAAAGACACATTCAAAATCCCATGCTCTGAACTTTTACATCTGATATGGTCTCATTTCCAAAGCTCTTGACATGGGAAAAGGAATGAAAAGTTACAGAAAATAAGAGGTGTTCTAAATGAACCTCCAATTTTACTCAAGGATATTTAGAAAAACCCCAATCAGGAACTGTTGGTAAGACAAGAGGGGGGAAATTAACTTTAAAATTCAACAAGTTAAACTACTTCTTTCCCTTAATTTGCTTACATGTTAATATTTTTGTAGGTTAGGGAAGATATTAAAAATTTGCAACTAAATTCAGCATTCCCTTGACTTTATACCAAGAGACATAACTTAGCAGATGAAAGAGGTGGGAGGAAGGTTAAATATCATCCTTGTGCTACTGAATTTCTGCATTGCATTGGACACCAACTTCACCAACTTTAATGTCTTTGTTTTCAGCTTTTGATGCTTTCTAGTCCAAATGTAACATTTTAATATATGATTTTTGCTCTGAAAATACACAATTCATCTTTTCTAACATTTCTAGTCACTCAGTAAATGGACTGCATAACAGAAATTGCTGAATTTCATCTGACCGTATTAAGAACTTGTTTGACAGTAGCTAGAGGCAAAGCAGTCAAATGTTGCAGAAATTGTCAAATGTCCTTAGTCTCTATTGATACAAGATTCACACACTACATTTCAAATGTTATTCTCTTTCCTTCTAACGTATTGATCCTTCCTCCTTTTGAAAAATCACTTTCTCCCTATGTCTTTCCATCTTTCTTCAAAAGTACACCATGGACCATTGTCAGCCAAGCACATGAAAAAGAGCAGAAAAATCCATACTCGCTAACTTGACATTTCTAAAGTTGAAAGGTGACATTAACCATCACTGACAAACATATACAATACATTGTTTATGTAGCAGAACATGCTCTTTGGAGTCACACAAACTGTAGTTCAGAGTCTGTGGCTGTCACCTACTAAGTATGTGACCTTGGGCAAGTTATATAAACATAAAGTAAATAATCCATGTCAAACAATTTGCATAGTACTTTCACACAATGAACTCTCAATAAGCAATAATTTATTATTTATATATTATATGCAACAAATAAATGACAATCATTTTATCAATAGGATGACTTGTAAGCCCTGGCTGGTAGCACAGTGGATAAGGTGCCAGCCTGCAAACCCAAAGGTTGCTGGTTCGATTCCCCAGCCAGGGCACAGAACCAGGTTGCAAGCCAGGTCTCTAGCCAAGTCAGTGGCTGGAGGCAGGTGAAAGGCAACCATACATTGATGTTTCTCTCCCTCTCTGCCTCTCTCCCTTCCTCTCTCTCTGGAAATAATAAATAAAATACTTTTTAAAAATAAATAAAAATAAAATTTGTGAACAAAAAAAATTTAAAAGATGACTTGTAAATAAGTGTGTGATCTTAATTATTTTAGTACCGACTTTTTAGAAATTCTAGAGGCAGCAAAGTATTTTAATATTATTTTCAGAGTAGCTAATGATGGATTCAGAAATTACAGCCCCAAGGTTGAATCTCATTTGAATCAAAGATTTAAAATGACTAAAATTAAGTCACTTCTGTTATAGTTAGCAATAAAATAAATCATCAGAAGCACTGGCTTCTTTTCTAAAAAACTTCCACACCAAATGCACCTTACTATTTTCTTTTTCAAATGGGCTATTCCAGTTCTTTTTTCCTTCGGCATGAATTTGCTCACTTTGTGTTAGATCACAGAATATATTGTACTACATTGAAATTTCAAGTAATATTGAAGATTTATGATAGTGTTATAAAGCAAAAGTCAATGGAAATTTGAGAAATAGAGTATCATCTTTTTGATAGATTTTTTTTTTACCTCCAACATATTTTCAACATAGTGTGTAACTTGAATACTCACCAATTTGCTTTTAGTGGCTATATATGAGTAAAATGTTTTTTGTTTATATTTTGCTTAATAAAATTTTTGTTCATATTCATTCACTTTTCTTATCTATATATACACCATTATTTAATTTGTGTGGTTAAATAGCCCAAAGCTTTGCAATTGCTTCCCACTGGTAAGGAAATTCAGGTGTTTGTAAAGGCCCTCAAATAACCAGAAATAATTGTTAAAGGACAATCCTTTTACTGTAACAATTTTCTGCTGCATCTGCAGAAATATGAGTCTTCAAATAATGAGGCAATGTTCTATTAAAGATGTGGCCAGTTTGCATAGTATGGCAGAACTGATTAAATAAAGGAACTATATAGACCCACCATAATTGAAGAAGTACTTAAAAGTGATTGGCTTAGATTAAAGAAATAAATTTAAAGTCTGGAGAAACAACATGTACTATCACTCCTAACAAATAATTGCATAATTTGTTCCTAATGTAATGTGTGTGTTTATGTATATATAGAAGTTTTCTACAAATATAGGAAATAACCTTATGAGTGATTATTTCTGCTATACTTTTGGGAGCCTGGGGAGAATGTGAAAGGTGCTTTTCTGTGGTCTAATCAAATAAACATAAGATATATTGACAAGAGAAAATAAATTAATTGAGTTAAATATATATGTATAGGAACCCCACATGCATGAGAGAGGTTCAAAGACAGAAAGGGGCATCAAGGTCTATATGACATTTCTGAACTAGGGATGAAATGAGGCACCTTGAGGCTTCAAAAGTAATTGCAGGGAGATCACATGTTAAGTAATTTTAAATTTGCCTGGCCATACAGGAAGAAAACCGTTATTTCTGGTGATGACTATTACCCTGGGCCAGGCCCTCAATTAACATTCTACCAAGTTATGGTCAGGCAAAAGTTTCTCATAGCCCAGTGTCTTGGCTGCCTTTAGTGCAAAATACTCTGCACATCTCCCTGCCACTCTGGTAGGATACACTGATATTCATTTGAAAATGAAAAGCACGATGAAAGAAAGTTCACTATTTGGTTTAGGTTAACAAAATATGGTACTAATGCATCTAAAGTTATAAAGACTCTCTTTCAAAAGACTTCAAATTCTGAAATAGAGATAAAGTGAAAAGCTAAAAGAACTGGATTTCATTAGACCTATCAATAACAAAAGACTTGCATGAAACAACAGAGAACAGCACAGGTATAATCTCTTTGCTAAACTGAAGAGAAAAGCAGGACTATTTTATTCTTTTAAAAATCACTCACAGCCTGTGTGATCTGGTATTTCAGCTACACACATTTTATGATCTTGTTTTTCATTTTTATATGAATTTTTTGGATTCTACATTAAAGAATTTTGGCTTCAGAGGATGAAAAGTCCCAGAGTTGGATCTGGAATGACTGTTTTGGAGAAAAAGTCAGCTGCAATTCCCAACAGAACACCAGCTGGAAAGAAGCCCTATGACCACGGACAGAACACAGGAGGCCGCTGCATCCCCATGTGACTGGTAGGAACCCCAGAGACGCGAGAGGCTGGCTGGGCCCCCAGCGGAGGCAGCGGCCGAAGGGACGCAGCTGGGGGCTCCACCAGGGAAGGGGGGTCTGGTCCCCCAGCTGCTATCCCAGCTCCAGCCACACGGTGGAGAGAGAGCAGCATCTACCCGGGAAGGGGGGTCTGGTCCCCCAGCAGGTGTCCCAGCTGCAGCCACAGGGCAGGGAGCAGAGCAGCACCAGCTGAGAAGGGGGAAGCCATGGGGTTGGCTGGCCTGAGAGGGCGCTGGAGACAGAGAACCACTAGGGCGACCACAGCGACCACACATTGGCCCCCACCTACCCTGGGCTCCAGCGGAGGGAGGCGGAGAGGACTGGAGACTCGTGGGGAGCGTCTGCGGCGCTGGCTTGGAGGAGAGAAGCGGGGAGGCGGCTGCGGGGTCCCGGTGCTGACTCACCGCCCCCCAGGGAGGGGGGGGGACGGCGCTGCCCAGCAGCTTCCGCTTCCGCTGGAGGGTCCGCATGGCCCCGCCCACGGGACGCAATCTGCCCGCCCAGCGTGTCTGACCTGGCGCCCATCACAGTTCTCTGACTCACATCTAAATAAAGCGCTCCTGCCCTGCCCCATCTGAGCACAGATACAATAGTTGCACCTGAAGGGGTACCTCTCGCCCAGCAGCGCCTGGGCCTGGTGGCTGATCACAAACTCTCTGACTTACAGCTGGTCAGTCAGCCCCGCACAGTGACAAGTGAGCCTGGTGGCTGATGGTGGATTCATTGGTTCACAACTGAGTTAGTTTGTCCCATCCAGTGGCCCCTGGGCCTGGTGGCTGATCACAAACTCTCTGACTTACAGCTGGTCAGTCAGCCCCGCACAGTGACAAGTGAGCCTGGTGGCTGATGGTGGATTCATTGGTTCACAACTGAGTTAGTTTGTCCCATCCAGTGGCCCCTGGGCCTGGTGGCTGATCACAAACTCTCTGACTTACAGCTGGGTCAGACAGTCAGCCCCGCACAGTGGCAAGTGAGCCTGGTGGCTGATCGTGGATTCTGTGCTTTGCAACTGAGTCAGTCCTTCTTGCCCAGCAGTGCCTGGGCCTGGCAGCTGATCACAAACTGACTTATAGCTGGGTCAGACAGCCCTGCACAGTGACAAGTGAGCCTGGTGACTGATGGTGGATTCATTGGTTCACAACTTAGTTTGTCCCATCCAGTGGCCCCTGGGCCTGATGGCTGGTCACAAACTCTCTGACTTACAGCTGGTCAGTCAGCCCTGCACAGTGACAAGTGAGCCTGGTGGCTGATCGTGGATTCATTGATTCACAACTGAATTGTTTTGTCCCACCCAGTGGCCTCTGGGCCTGGCGGCTGATCACAAACTCTCTGACTTACAGCTGGGTCAGACAGTCAGCCCCGCACAGTGACAAGTGAGCCTGGTGGTTGATCATGGATTCTTTGCTTTGCAACTGAGTCAGTCCTTCTTGCTCAGTGGCGCCTGGGCCTGGTGGCTGATCACAAACTCTCTGACTTACAGCTGGGTCAGCCAGCCCTGCACACCAGCGAGTAAGCCTAGTGACTGATTGTGGATTCTTTGCTTTGCAACTGGGTCAGTCCTTCTCACTTAGCAGAACCTGGGCCTGGCAGCTGAGTACAAACTCTCTGACTTACAGCTGGTCAGACAGTCAGTCCCACACAGTGGCAAGTGAGCCTGGTGGCTGATGGTGGATTCATTGGTTCACAACTGAGTTGGTTTATCTCACCAAGTGGCCCCTGGGCCTGGCAGCTGATCACAAACTCATTGGATTACAATTGAATCTTTCAGCCAAGCCCAGTGCCACCTGAGCCTGGTGGCCAATCACAGATTCTCTGGGTTACAATTGGATCTTGCTGCCTAGCCCAATGGCTCCTGAGCTTGGTGGCTGGTCACAGTTTCATTGATTTACATCTGAATCTGTCCCACCAGGCTGCACCTGAGTTGGTGGCTGATCCATTGGATTACAATTGAACCTCTCTGTCTAGCCCATCAGGGCCTGAGTTTGATAGCTGGTTTATTGATTTGCAGCTGAATTGGTTTGTCACCCCAAGCTGCATCTGGACCTGGTGGTGGACCACAGACCAATAGGATTACAACTAAGTCAATCCTTCCAGCCTAGCAGTTCCTTAGCCTGGCAGCTGATCACAGTCTGATTGGATCACAAGGGAACCTAAAAATGGGGAGAAAAAGAAACAGTCCATCACCAAAAAGAAAGGAGGAATTGCCAGAAAGATCACCAAATGAAAGAGAGGCAAGCAAACTATCAGATATGGATTTCAAAATAATAGAGAAGCGCAGTGAGCTCAGCCAGTTCAAAGAAAACTACAAATGACTCCGGGGGAACTCTGAAGAACTCCAGGGAAGCTACAAGGAACTTACTGAGAACTACACCAGCATGAAAAAGGACATAGAGACTATCAGTACGAGACAGGAGCAAATGAATACCATTTCTGAATTGAAGAATACAGTAGAAGGAATCAACAGCAGGCTAGAGGAAGCAGAGGATCAGATCAGCAAGCTGGAGGACAACCTAGAAAAATTTTCCAAGACAGTGCAACAGAATGAAAAAAGGCTGAACAAGAAGGAAGAGGTTTTAAGAGAGCTGCAGGACAACATGAAACACAATAATATCTATATCATAGGGATACCAGAAGGAGAAGAGAAACAAGGAATGGAAAACCTGTTCAAAAAAATGATGATAGAAAACTTCCCTGACATGATGAGTGAAAACATCACTCAAGTTCAGAAAGCACAGAAGGTCCCAATGAGGATGAATCCAAACAGACCCACAACAAGACATATTATAGTTAAAATGGCAAATTTCAAAGATAAAGAGAGAATCCTTAAAGCATCAAGAGAGAAACAGCAAATAACATATAATGGGGCTCTGATAAGGTTATCAAACAATTATTCAACAGAAACAATACAAGCCAGAATGGCAAAAAATATTCCAAGTTATGGGAAACAAAGGCCTGAAACCAAGAATACTCTATCAAGCAAGGCTCTCATTCAAAATGGAAGGAGAAATAAGGAGTTTCCCAGACAAAAGAAGACTAAAAGAATGCATCTCTACCAAACCAGTATTGCAAGAAATGCTAAAGGGTCTGCTTTTAAAAAATGAAGAAATGAAGAGAGGAACAGAGAGGAACACAGGTACAAAGGGGAAAAATGGCAATAAATAAGTATCAATCAATAATAAGCTTAAATGTAAATGGATTAAATGCACCAATCAAAAGACATAGGGTAGCTGAATGGATAAGAAAACATGACCCACATATATGCTGTCTTCAAGAGACCCACCTCAAGACAAAAGATCGACATAGATTGAAAGTGAAGGGATGGAAATATATATATCAAGCAAATGGACATGAAAAAAAGGCTGGGGTAGAAATACTTATTTCAGAAAAAATAAATTTTTCCAATGAAGTTCATAAAAAGAGACAAAGAAGGACATTTCATAATACTTAAGGGAACGATTCATCAAGATGATATGACACTGGTAAACATATATGCACCCAATGTAGGAGCTCCCAAATATATAAGGAAAATCTTGGAGGACTTCAAGAAGGATGTAGACAGCGACCCACTCATAGTAGGGGGTTTTAATACCCCATTATCAACAATGAACAGATCTCCCACACACACACACACAAATACCAAGGATACTGTGACATTGAACAACACTCTAGAGGAAATGGACTTAACTGATATATACAGAACCTTTCACCCCAAAGAAGCAAAATACACACTTTTTACAAATGCACATGAAACATTGTCAAAGATAGACTATATGGTAAGTCACAAGACCAGCCTCCACAAATATAATTTTGGAAAACTGAAATCATACCAAGCGTCTTCTCATATCACAATGGATTGAAACTAGAAACCGTCCTCAACGGAAAAAAACAAAAACAGTCTAACTCATGGAGACTGAATAACACGCTTTTAAGTAAGGAATGGATAAACAATGAGATCAAAGATGAAATCAAAAAGTTCCTGGAAACAAATGACAATGAATACACAATAGTCCAAAACCTATGAGACACAGCAAAGGCAGTCCTCAGAGGGAAATTCATAGCATACAGGCCTATCTAAAAAGGATAGAAGAAACTTATACAAACAACCTAACCATAACATTGTAAGAACTAGAGGAGCAACAACAAACAAAGCCCAGAGCTTGTAGATGGAAGGAAATAATCAAGATCAGAGCAGAATTAAATAACTTAGAGACTCAAACTACAATTCAAAGAATCAATAAGTCCAAGATCTGGTTCTTTGAAAAAATAAACAAAATTGACAAGCCTTTAACCAGACTCATCAAGAAAAAGAGAGAGAGGACCCAAATAAACAGAATCAGAAACGACAGAGGAGAAATCACAACTGATACTTCAGAAATACAAAGGATTGTAAAGAATTACTACAAACAACTATATGACAAGAAATATGACAACCTGGGTGAAATGGACACATTTCTGGAAATGTATAATCTACCAAAACTGAATCCAGAAGAAGCAGAAAGCCTGAATAAGCCAATAATAACCAGTGAAATTGAAGAAGTAATCAAAAATCTCCCAAATCAGAAGAGCCCCAGACCAGATGGCTACACAGGTGAATTCTACAAAACATTTAGAGAAGAACTAACTCCTATCCTTCTCAACCTATTCCAAAAAATCCAACAGGCGGAAAGACTCCAAAACTCTTTCTATGAGCCCAAAATTATTCTAATCCCAAAACCAGGTCAAGACACAACTAAGAAAGAAAACTATAGGCCAATATCTCTGATGAACATAGATGCTAAGATTCTCAACAAAATATTAGCCAATCAGATCCAGCAATACATTCAAAAGATCATACAGCATGATCAAGTAAGTTTCATCCCAGGCGTGCAAGGATGGTACAACATTTGCAAATCAATAAATGTAACACACCACATCAACAAAATGAAAGACAAAAACCATATAATCATATCAATAGATGCTGAAAAGCATTTGATAAAGTACAGCAACCATTTATGATAAAAACCCTCAGCAAAATGGGAATAGAGGGAGCATACCTCAACATAATAAAGGCCATCTATGAGAAACCTGAAGCCAACATCATACTCAACGGGCAAAACTTAAAAGCTTTGCCCCTAAGATCAGGAACAAGACAAGGCTGTCCACTTTCTCCACTTCTGTTCAACATCATTTTGGAAGTTCTAGCCATAGCTATCAGAGAAGAAAAAGGAATCAAAGGTATCCAAATTGGAAAGGAGGAAGTCAAACTGTCATTATTTGCAGATGACATGATAGTTTTTACATACAAAACCTGATAGGCTCCACCAAAAACTTACTTGACCTAATAAGCAAATTTAGCAAAATAGCTGGATATAAAGTCAATATTCAGAAATCAAAAGCATTTTTGTATACCAATAATGAAACATCAGAGATAGAAGCTAGAAAACAAATCCCATTTACCATAGCAACAAGAACAATAAAGTACCTAGGAATCAACTTAACCAAGGAGGTAAAAGACCTGTACTCAGAAAACTACAGAACATTGAAGAAAGAAATTCAGGAAAACAGAAGTAAATGGAAGCATATACCATGTTCATGGATGGGAAGAATGAACATCATCAAAATGTCCACACTACGCAAAGCAATCTATAGATACAATGCAATCCCAATGAAAATACCTATGATGTGCTTCACAGAGATAGAAAAAAATACTTCAAAAATATATATGGAGCCAAAAATGACCACGAATAGCCACAGTAATCTTGAGAAAGAACAAGGTAGGAGGAATCACAATACCAGACAGCAAACCATACTACAAGGCTACTGTCATCAAAACAGTCTGGTACTGGCATAAGAATAGACATAGAGATCAATGGAACAGAATAGAGAGCCCAGAAATTAACCCAGGACTCTATGGTCAATTCATATTCAAGAAAGTAGGAAGGAACATAAAATGGAGTAAAAACAGTCTCTTCAACAAGTGGTGTTGGGAGAACTGGACAGCAACATGCAAAAAGATAAAACTAGACCACCAACTTACACCATACACCAGAATAAAGTCAAGATGAATAATAGACTTAAACATAAGCAGTGCCACCATAAAGGTCCTGGAGAAAAAATGTAGGCAATAAACTTTTAGATATCCTATGCAGAAATATGTTTACTGATACTTCACCAAGGGCAAAGGAAATCAAAGAACAAATAAACAAATGCAACTATATTGAACTGAAAAGTTTCTGTTCAGCTAAACAAAACACCAGCAAAATTCAAAGGGAACCAACTGTATGGGAAAAAATATTTCCCAATGATATCTCAGACAAGGGTTTGATCTCCAAAATATATAAAGAACTCATGCAACTCAACACCAGGGAGATAGACAGCCCAATTAAAAAATGGGCAAAGGACCCGAACAGACACCTCTCTGAGGAAGATATACAGAGGGCCCAAAGGCATATGAAAGGATGTTCAACATCACTAGCCATCAGAGAGATGCAAATCAAAACCACCATGAGATACCACCTCACATCTGTCAGAATGGCCATCATCAATAAATCAACAAACAAGTGTTGGCGAGGATGCGGGGCAAAGGGAACCCTCATACACTGTTGGTGGGAATGTAGGCTGGTGCAGCCACTGTGGAAAATAGTGTGGAATTTCCTCAAAACACTAAACATGAAACTGCCTTTTGATCCAGCAATTCCACTACTAGGACTATATCTGAAGAACCCTGAAACACCAATTCATAAGAACCTATGTACCCCTATGTTCATAGCGGCAGTATTTATAATAGCCAAGTACTGGAAACAGCCTAAGTGCCCATCGGTGGATGATTGGATCAAAAACCTTTGGTCCATTTACACAATGGAATACTACACAGCAGAAAGAAAGAAGGAACTCCTACCTTTGGCAACAACATGGATGGAACTGGAAAGTATTATGCTTAGCGAAATAAACCAGCCAGTGAAAGAAAAATATCATATGATCTCACCCACTACAGGACACTAATAAACAAAATAAACAAATAAGCAAAATAGAACCAGATACATGAATACAATGAATAGATCTCCAGTGGGTAAAGGGGAGGGGGGTGGGTAGGAGGCAAAAGAGGATAGCAGTTTAGTCAAGGAACTAGGATGGAAGAACCATGGACATGGACAACAAGTGGGATTGACTTTGAAGGGGAGTGGGTGGGTGAGAAAGGGGATAGAGAGGAGGAAAAAGGGGATGGATGTAATACAACAACAAAAAAATTAAATTAAAAAAGAAAAAGAAAAAAATAAAGAAAAAAAAATTTGGTATCAGAGTGTTTGAATGGATTTGTTTTCCTCTTCAGATTAGCAAAGAGATTATACCTAATCTTATTCAGACTCTGAAAACAACAAAAGAAAGATTTGAGGGTATCCTTAAAGAAATCATTGATATCTGGAATCAATAAGAGGGCTTTGTTGACTGCTGATCTGTTGTATAATCATATTCTAAATCATAAATAAACTTCATTAGTAGTGTTCTTATCTGGGCACATCTAGGTCTGAAAACACTTAGCTGGACAAAAGGAGCCAGAAAATGTTAGAGTATTGAAGGGAATTTCGGGATTATATAATTAAAGGGAAGAAGTGACATAGATATTATATTCAGTACTTAAAAATAAGGTAATGAAGTGATTTGTGTGACTTAGTTTTGCCTTTTTAAAAAGAAGAAAGTCCTTCATAGGCATTTTCTTTTCCTCTTTTAAAATAATATGAAAAATACAACTTTTTATATTTACCTTGAATCTGATCAGCTGTTTTTGACAACAGGAACTCATTATGGCTCCAGAGGCAAGTTAGATCTGGGAGGATGCAAAATTTGAGAAACAAGAAGCACTTCTGCGTGGCAGGGGCAAAGACAAAGCCTTTGAATCAGTCTGATGAACCTCTACAGATTCAGCAAAATTTGCGAAAGTGACTCATTTGTTTGCTGTGCAGGAAACCCGAACTTCCAGAGACGCAACCCTATGCAGTAGGTGGCATTAGTAACTGCATTTTATGGATGAAGCATCACGAAGTTTAAATATTTTAGCACAGCTGTACTCTATGGACAACTTGACCCAGGGTAAGAAAACAGGACCAGCAGGAAGCCCGTGGTGGGGGTGGGGAGGGCTTGATGAGGTTGGGCTGCCAACTGAGACTGGGCCTACCACCTTCTTCTGGGAAGTCCAGTCCCCCAGGGAGGGGCCCAGGGTTTACCAAGTTAAGGGTAACCAGGGTCTTGCCCGTGAGCAATCAGCAGGCCTCCCCCATCTGTAGGGGTGGGAGTGGCAGTAGGATGGTGACTTCTCAGCCCAGCCAGCATCTAGCAACATGAAACAATATACCTGGCAAGAGAGGAAAAAGGCCTTTCTGGCTACCTGAACCCTATTTTCTGTACCTTCTGAAAAGAGAGAAGCTGGGAACCCTACACTGTCCGCTCCTCCACACTTGGCCAGGGCCCGTTCTCCACACCAGCTGTGCATCACCTTTGTGACATCACATTACCAATGGAGGACTGTGACCTTAGCAGCTGGCCATCCCACGACCAGACTCTAGAATTTTGAGGATAGTGTATGTTAGACAGCTGTGTGGTGACCAAAGGCATTTGCGCCCCTAGCTTTCAATGGTAGAGAGCCGGGTAACAACTGTTTTTTTTTTATCTAGAGCAGCTCCATGGCGAGTCCGAATAGCGATGAGATGGACAGAGCCAACCTGGCCCCATCACAGGACAGAGCATCACCAACAATGGTCGGAGCTGGTGGGCCCCCGTATTTAGCTGTGGGTCCAGGGGAGGCCTTAGGGGGGCCCAGGGACCAAGCCCAGAGCCAAGATCCAAGCCCTGAAGACAACGCGCAACCAGATGACCCAAATGGAGGTGCTGCCGGCGCTGAAGGAAGCGACGTGCTTTTCAAGCTGCCCTTCCCGAGGAAGCTTTGGAAGATAGTAGAGGACGAGGACTTCTCCTCTGTGCACTGGAATGACGACAAAGACACCGTGATCATCGAGGAAGACCTTTTTCAGAGGGAGGTTCTGTGCCGTGGGGGCACAGACAAAATCTTTGAATCAGACAGCCTGAAGAGTTTCATCCGTCTGATGAACCTCTATGGATTCAGCAAAATTTGCCAAAGCGACTCATTCGTTTGCTGTGCAGGAGACCAACGGTTGATGATCTACAGAAACCTGAACTTCCAGAGAAGCAAGCCTTGGCTCATTGACAACATTGAGAGGAAAGGCAACTGGATGACTAAGGCTGTCGGTCCAGATACTGCAGCGACACCTCCAAAGAGGATGAAGAAGCAGGTAGCCCCTACAACAGACCCATTCCTTAACCATAGGGAAGGTACTGAACAAATGGGCACCCAAGAACCCATCCATGAAACCCAGAAGGAAGTCCCAAATGCCAAGAGACCCAGGAGCACCTGTCCATCCCAGTTCTCAGGTCTGCAGCCCATGAGCAGTGCCAGGGAAGCCCATTGCTCAAATGAGCTAGGTGGCCCAAGTAGGGGGGGCACATCCAGGAATGTTCCACTTGCCCCCAAGGTTCTTGCTGGAACCCATGACACAGTGGACCTGGCCATCAGCTTCCCAGATTACCCACTGTATGATTCTGTGATGTGTTTATATAATACCTGCTATTCCACCCTCACAGCCTCCCTTAACATCATGACCCCCTCCGAACACTCTGACCAGATTGAGAAGAAGGAGGGCTCCTTAGAGCATTTGTATGCATTCTGTGAGCACATTAAGGATGACCCTTGCCCCTGAGCACACAGGTGATAGAAAACAATCACTACTTTGTAACCATGAATCCATTTTTGGCTTTAGTAAAGAACAACTCCATGGTACTCAATAAACAATCCAATGGAACAGAAGTTTAAGTATTTTGCCTAAATTGATTCCAAAATTTTAACCCATTTTTGTCTAGCTTTAAAGCCAGGACTCACAAATACTTTCTGATATAGGAGGTTAAATGTTTCTTAAGATGACACATACTTAAAAGTGTAGTTAGAGCAAGTGCTATTTCAACATTTGTAGCTGTTCTAGAGGGGAGACCTACTTGAATTTGTAATTAATCAATTTACTGACTTTGATGGGGATGATGGTGGTGGACCCGTAGAAAAACTTCCTTTTCTGTTTTGGGATAAACACTGTAATAGCTTCCTACTTATGTTAATACAAAGCCAAATTCAGTCATAGAATGAGGAACTTATTACTTTAAGTGATTAAATACTTAAGTTAACTACTTAAATTCCGCAGTTAAAGCTTGTCTACTTGGAACCAGAGACAAGGAAACAAGGAGCAGAATGATGGACAACAGGGTGGGGATTGACTGTGGGAGAGGGGCAGGGAGGGTGGGGCAGGGGAGAGCAATGGGGAAAAATGGGACAACTGTAATACAACCACCATAAACTAATTTTAAAAAGGAGTTTATCTACTGAGTATAGTAATATAAAAATCTCTAATATGGTCTGAGTTGCTGCTTCAAAAACTGAATACTTCTCAATTGTTCACTGAAGCTAGAAAATAATTTGCATGTGGAGTCAGAAAGAGGAGTTTGAGGATGGAGAATCCAGAGAAAGAACACAGGGTCAAGACAATTTCAGGAGGTGACTTATCATTACGCACAAGGAAGGGAAGACTGAAATAGCCAAATAAGAAACTCCTGTGATAAGCATTAGCCAATAAAGAGGTAAAACACTATATCCAGGTTTTGGTTATTTTTCACTGTGGGGGAGAGACAAACTTTACCCCCAGGGTTTTCCTTGCTGCTCTAATAATAATATAGACATGAGACAGATTAGCAAGAGAAAATAGCTCAAAATAATCTGCACATCACAGAGGCACATATTGTGATGAAAAGCAAGGACCTACAACCAAGATTCCTTAACCAACAGTGGAAAGACAGATAAAGTTTCCCAGACAACAAAAAATTAAAGTAATTCCCAGTATTTTGTTCCCAAACCTCCATATGAATAATACTTAGGCCTTATTTACTATGTGCCAAACTCTATTCTTAATGCTCACTTGGAATTAGCCAATTTAATACTCTAGGGAGGCAGAGTTAGGCGTCAGCCCTTTAGTTCAGCTCAGAAAGATTCAGAGCCAAGAACTCAAATTGCAAGAGAAAGTTTATTCAACAAACAAAGCAAAAACAGTCCAGTGGGCAGGCAGCTCACAGACTTGTCCTGGCGTGCCTGCCAAGGCTCCTTTGTAATCCCGGAGGTTAATTACTTCCTTCTTTAAAGTAACCCATCTGGGCCTGTCCTGTGTTTCCTTTCCTTGCTTCGGAGTTACGAGTTACGAGAGGGTTGTCTCAGCCCCCTGTTCCTCCAACATGCTTGGTACCAGGAACCAGTTTCATGGAGAAACTGGGGTGGGAGGAGGGAGGAGGCAGAGGTCAGGCTGTAATGCAAACGAAGCTTCGCTTGCTCACCTGTCACTCACTTCCTGCTGTGCAGCCAGTCCCAGGGACTGGGGACTCCAGTCTAAACCACATGACTAGCGATGTGCTGGGGGAGGGAAGGTCACCCTGCGAGCAAGGTACTAGCCTATTGTACTTGTTTTTCCACTTTTGTCCTTTGCTGGGTGAAACCAAATAGTAAGAAGCCAGGAAATTTTCTTGGCGAGTGGAATAGGGAAACTGACACAGAGAGCTGAGCACAATGGCCCAGCCATTGACAGGCGGGCACAGAGGGTCACCTGGGGGGAACGTGCAAAGTGCCCGACAGGGGGCCGAGCTGGGAAAACAAAGACGCTGCCCCCAGGGCAGCCTCTGCTCCCCTGGCCCTTCCTCCCAGATGACAACGTCTAGGCCACCCTGGTGTTTCAGCTCCAGGCCCAGAAACGCAGCAAACCAGGCCGGTCACACCAGCACCAGCTATAGTGACTAAGGTGCACTGATGATCACTAAAGACCTTGACCCTGAAAGGGCTCACCGGGAAAACTGACGAATGGTCTGCTGAAGCCCACCCCTGACACCCCCTCTCCTAAGACCCCCACCTGTGGGAGAGAGGAAAGCCTTAAGACAAAGGGCAGTGGGCAGCCTGTCCGAGGCTCCTCCCCTGAACCTGGCTGAGAAGCTGGTTTGCAGGTCCAAAGACCGGCTTATGGGCTCTCTTCTTCCTCAAGGATGCTTGGATAACAGTGCCGCAGCGTCTGTGGATGGATTTTGGATGGGAGAAGAAACACCCATCACAGCCTAGGATCAGGCTGGCCTGGCAGAGGGGAGCAGGGTTACTCTTTGGGTGATTTAGAGGCGACAGGCTCTGAGGCAGAAGCCTGCCATTCTTCCAGAATTGTGTAACTTTTTAAACAATTTTATTGTTGTATTACATCCATCCCCTTTTTGCTCCCCTAGAATTGTGTAACTTTTGTGTATTATAATGTTAGTTTGTAAACTCACCCTATACAAATAAGATAATTAAAACTAAGAAGGGAATGATAGGGGAAGTTAGGAATTGTTAAAAATTTTAGCTTGAATTGATAGTTTTAAGTGATTAAAGCATGTGGAAAGCTGTTAGTCCAAAATTGTGTAACTTGAATAAAGAAAGACTCCTTTATCACCAAAACTTTGCCTCTGGAATTTTTGCCTACAGTGGGCCTGTGGGTTTTCCAGACTCCGGGAAATTTTCTGCACATCTGCTTGGGGTTTCAGTCTGTTAAAAAATGCCAAGCTGCAAACCCAGGTCTGGGTGAGCACTGGCCACGTTGATGGGGTCCAGGCTGACCACACAGATATTATAAAACAAAGCAAATGTGGATTTTATTAAGAAAACTACACTTCCCAAGACACGGGAGTGGGCCATCTCTGAGCAGAGAACAGTTCTCTTTTATTGATGGGTTGCATGGTGTAGCTTCTACACATGCAATTTCCTACAACCTTGATTGCTCACTCAGGAAGGAAGCCAACAGTGCTAATTATTATCAGTTGTCACAAGGAGATTCTCAAACATGTGTCAGCAGGCCCCCACTTGCTGTTTGGTAACACCAAGCCTCCCTGTCCTCTGACTTCCCAGTGAGCTAAAGCACCTCAGCCCAGGTGCTCTCATTCCTTCTACACTAAGCCTTTCTCTCCACTTTGGCAGACCCATTTTCTCCCTTGAGGACATGCAATTAGTAATAGGTCTCTCACTCATCCACTTTTGTCTCCCTGATCAGTCATTCTTTATTTATTAAGGAGAAGAACCTGGCTGCATTAACACAGGAAAGCCCTGGGCCCACAGAAAGTTTAAACTCACTTCCCTAAAGACCCTCAGCAGTCTGGTGTCAGAGAGGTTTTCAGCTTGTATCAGTTTGAGTTATAATATGAAATGCATGATATTTGAAACAGCTTTTAAATAATTATGTATATGAGTATGCTATTGTTAAAAAACAAAATTCACAGAGGGGAGCAAAAAAGGGGATGGAGAAAATTAAACAATAAAATTAAATTTAAAAAAACACAAAATTCAATGGAGTAAATTCAAGTTTATTTTTTATTTATTTTTATGAACTGATTGGGGTGATGTTGGTTCATAAAACTGTACTGGTTTCAGGTATACAATTGTACAATACATCTATATACTGTATTATTTACCAAATTTTAAAAATCTACTGGCCTTATCGAAAAATTAATAAATTAAGTTGAAGAAAGTGAGAACAGAGCAAGAACAAGAACATTATCCCAAGCAGATGGCTAAAGCATCATTTCAGACTAGTTATCTGTTTTCACATGCTTGCATCATTAGCTTGAACTTAATCAGGCATAGGATGGAAACAAAATTAATTCTAATATTCCAGTGGGTGGGAGGAAAAGATAGAAAATAGGTATTCTTTTCTATAATTATCTTAAACCAATAGATTCATTGAGAGCTTTCTGATATTTCAGTAACATGTCCAGGGTATACTACAAACTAAATAAAACATTCAGTCTCAGTCTTTATTTGACTAAGTACCTGCTGTCAAGAAAGTAACATAATACTGCATTTTAAAGTATACTGTGACTATCTTAAGTGACGTTTTCACAATAGATCCTATGATTATTTTGAATAAAAAGAAAAACTCATCTCTACAAATGTGTCTTGATGTCAAAAGAATTGAAATTTAAAAATGTAAACATATAATCATTCCCAATAGTACCCACCACAGTCTTGAAAATGTCAGATGTAGATTGTACTTATTTTTAAACCAATTAATATGCTTGGTTTTTCAAGTTAGTTAATTAAAAGGAAGTCTGTGGGTTTTCCCCCTTTTAATGTCTATTTCAAGCCTAGTTAGTAAAATGCTAAGTAATTTTTTTCTTTTCTGACTATATTTGTCCTCTGCTGTGCAGAAAAGACATGTTGCAGCTAAGTAACTGGATTCTCTATTTTTTCCCTCCTATCTCTTTACCTTGTATCTAAGATTTTCCAAATTCACTTTCTATAAAACATATCCAAAGCATTAACTAAAATCTGAAACCATGTTGAAAACAAACTATATTATTTGAGAAATTATTTTTCTTATGCTATTACCTGACAGTGATAGGGGCACTTGGACAAGAAAATTAACAATTATTGATCACCTACTCATTTCTATTATTTTAACTTAATAAGTGAGAAAACTAAGACTCAGAAACTGTATCTTGTCCCACGTGACAGATCAAATAGACTCCAAAGCCCAAATTCACCACATTATCTTTGAATCTATTTTTAACCTCACTGGCAGGCTGTGGGCAGACTTGCAGGGTGGAGTTTATTCTTGTATCACTATTTTTCATTATTAAACAATTGTAAACCTTCTTTTGCCTAACCGTGTATATTAAAAATGTTAAATTTGTATTTACCACAAAATAAAAAATGTAACATTGCTTTATCAAATTGATCTTTTTAAAACACATTTTTGTATAAGGTATATTGAATAAAATTAAACATTTGCCTAGATTTATAATAAAAATCCTTAGTTACAAAAGACATAACTGCATTTTATAAATAAAAATCAAAACACTTCACATCAAAATCTTATAGATATTTGCAAGGCAAGGTTCCAAAGTGATATATATATATATATATATATATATATATATATATATACTTTTCAAAAAAATATATTATGAACAAAGCTGTGACCATTTAATTTGCAGCAGTGGTGACAAGGAGGTACAAATTCATCTGGTTCTTTTTATGGTATCATAATATTTTCCTAACTTAATAACGTCACTTAAGTTTTTCATTGTTTTCTTTCACATTTTCCCATTACTATGAACTTACTGCCCCTGAACTTACTGTAATCCCATCAGTGTATCTTATAAAATGAATTCTTTGAAGGAAATTGCTGGGTATGAGGCTAAATGCAATTGTAACTTCCCCAGTTGGTTTCCATTGATAACTTCAAGTGCAAAATCCCACTGCTAGCTAAATAAATTATTGCTTAAGATTAAATCTGCAGTCAAATTCGGTTACAGGCTCTTAACACAACACTTTAAATTATACTGAATGAATTGCAGAACGATCTGTTTCCTAGAAAAGAAAAGAAAAGAGAAAGAAATTCTGAGCCTTCCATGAGAATGTCAGTGCAACATTCACTTACAGTAGCCTGGGCCAACTCAAGGTGTTTGTAGATTATGATCAAAGACTGACTTAGAACTTTCCTACTCCTTGAACAAGGCTCATTGTCACTGTGGTTGAAAGCTGTCATTAGAAGTGTCTCACAATCACCTATTGTGACCAGATCCAGCCTGCCACTGGTGCTGTATTTCAGCTGAAAAGTTCTCATGACCAATATAATAAAGATTGCTTAGAACAAAAATTGGTCTCATATGCCTTATCCTGTTATTTCTAAATAAATAAGAGAGGCTACTACTAAGAATAGCTGCTCACAGTTATCTGAGTTAAAAAGGGTAGCCTTTCAGAAGAACTCAGTTCTTTGCTGGGATTGAACCTGAGCTTTCTGACTACTTAACAGTTCCTTTCCAGTTACTGTTAAGCATAAAGCTAGCTATTTCTTTAGCCAAACGGAATTATTTGGGAACAACAGGTCTGGAGAACAAAAGAGAGGAAGGAGGAAGATCAGAGGGGTTGTTGTAAACAAAGGGTCCATTAGAGCAAACTGGATGAGGGGAAAATCCTCCTTCCTGCCGGGGACAGAAGATTCCTTCTTTCCTGTTTTGGGGTCATTGACAGGACTGTTAGTCTACGAGAGCTCCCCCTACAGGCTGTCCCAACTCCCATTTCAGTGAGGGTTCTGTTCCTTTTCCTCACAACTTAGTTTTGATGAGCGGATAAAAAGACTTTGGTACCTTTTCACCTACATTAGCTGGTTTTGGTGAACTGAAAGAAATCCAGAGGATTTTGATTTTACAGAAAAAGCCATTACTGTATTAATGTAGTATTTATATATTAATGTATGTACATGATACCTATATTTATAGCTTTTTAATTATGTACTTCAAGTATATTATATAGATTTATATATGTGTGTGTGCATATACATAGTCTGCTGGTGTCAGTTGACAGTTGAAGCAAAAATTGTAACACTCTAACTTAGTTCTCAATATACAGAAAGGAACTTTTTAAATTTAGTATTTACGTATTTAATACGTAAGTGGAAGAGAACAAAAGAATGTAAAGATGAGGTTCCCACACTAAGCGTTGGGTATCACCCACCCCTGTCACTACTCTAGTTTCTATGTCCCTAGGCGGCCTACTACTTGCTCTCTACTTTTCAGAGTCTTGTGTTTTCTTAAATATAATATACAAGATTTTTAGCTGTACCTAATAGAATGAATAGGAAAAGGTATGTCTACCCCATATTTACAGATATAGGAATCTTAGAAAAGATTTCTGTGATGATAATGAAGACATAACATATGAGAATTTGTGAAATACCATTAAAGTTTCATTTATTTAGAAGTATATAACTCTAAAAACATATCATGAAAGAAAAATGATGTACCATTGATTAAACCTCCACTTTAGAAAGCTAGAAAAAGAAGAGAAAATTAAACTCAAAGTCACCAGTAAAAGGAAATATTAAAGGTAAGAGCACAATAAATGCAGGAGAGAATAGAAGAATGAAAAATTCATTAAGACCAACAGCTCTTTCTTTGATGAGATCTATAAAATTGATGAACCTTGAGCTAAACTGATTAGGAAAAAATAAATTACCAGTGCAGTCAGTTCTGACATACTCGCTTTAAATTGTGAATTCTTTCCACCACGATTAATATACTAAGAAACACTTTGAGTGCAGTCCTTTTTCATGTTTACTTATGTGTGAATCTGTCCACAAGAAACTCACAACAAGCAAAACAGAACCAAGTATATGAATACAAGGAATAGGCCTGCAGTGGTCAGGGGGAACGGGGTTGGGGGAGGGGGGAGGCAGAGGCAAAGAAGGGGAGCAGCTTAGACAAGAACCTAGTATAAGGGAACCATGGACATGGACAACAGGTGGGATTGACTTTGGGGGGAATGGGTGGGTGGGGAGGGGGACAGAGGGGAGCAAAAAGGGGATGGATGTAATACAACAACAATAAAATTAAAAAAAAAAGAAAGAAAGAAAGAAAGAAAGAAACACTATAGGGATGCAGAAAACTGTCCCCCCTGTGCCACTGAGTTACGGGCGCATCTGAAACACCTGCCAGCTATGTCATTTCACCACGTGTGTGATGATCCACACCCGTCCATATTTGGCGTTGGAACTCTGTGCAAGTTTACACAATCTTCTTCTATCCCTTCCTTAGTAACTCAAAGTGGCAACCTTTTGCATGCTCACTTCTACAAGCAAGCATCAGGGTTTTTTTCAAGCTGCAAGTGGCAAAAAATCCCAATGGAAAGGACTTAAACCAGTGATCTGCAGAGTGGCAGACACATATGTAGAGTGTGTCATGGCAGAAGAAGAGAAAGCCACCTGACTCCTGGGGCCATGTGGACGTGAATGTGGCTGCAGATGGGCACCAGCATTGAGAGGATCAATATTGGAATGTTTGATCCTCCTCCAATACAACTGAAAATATGGGAGACAGAAAATTTTAATTTGTTAAGAAGGTTTTATTGGAAAAGAGCCAGAAGTGAATTCATAACATAAACTCTGATATTTTTAATAAAATATTTTAATATCAAAATGTTTCCTTTGAGTAACTGGTTTTGAAACAATTTCTGGAAAAAAATGAATGTAAAATTCCTTCTTTGCCTTGAAAACTATTAGTTATGACTCAGAAGAGAAGTACCGTTCTTACAGGCATTTTATCAGGAAAGGAAAAATCCAGTTTACAGAACTATTGACATTAGTTTGTGAAAAATGTCAATTAAATAAGTTCTTCTGCCAGTTCAAAATCTTATCAACTATATATTTGTGGGATTAGTATTCATCTGGGTATTCTTTTCAAAATAAACCCATATATCTAGAATGAACATGTTGTAATTATACATTTAGATAACAGAAAATGAGATAATACCATGAATATGGTTTGAAAGACACAATTAAGTCATGCAAACATTTCCTCTAGGCTTACAATCTTCAAAATATAATTTGGTGCATATATTTTCTTTGCTATTTTCTAAACTCATTGCAGAGAATGTGCTATTGTACAGATTTGAATAATTAGGTCACTGGAAGCCTGAAGGGAGACTGGATATTAGACACAAGTTTATGTAGTAACGAAGATTGTCTTGTACTCTGGTACATTTAGGGAAAAACAAAGCCCCTCAGTTTTCTTTTAATTCCGTAAAACATTTCAGCTTGTGTCACGTGAGTGCACTAAAGTGGATTCCAGTGTTGTATGTACTCTTCCCTGGGGAGCCATCCATCAAATGCATGTTTCGGTGTTTCCTTCCTAGTTCTGCAGTGTGAGCCAGCGAAGTGCATTTACAAAATCAAAAACATCGTACTGCGAAGAAATTTGCTCTGAACAAATGCATGTGAGGGAAACAAAGACATTTCTTCTCTGCCATCTGGGCTGACCTCCAGCCAAAGCAGGAAATAGGTGCCTTATTCTTTGTGCCTTCCTATCTGAGGAATTCCCCCTCATTTCTCTCCTGTATTGCATTATCTTTTATAAAAAAGCCCTTTCCCTGTCTCTGAGTCACTTACAGTCTACTATGTGACAGTGGGTGTTATTCTCTGCTGACGTGATGATTAATTACTGTATCAGGATGCAGTCAATAACAAGAAAATATAACCTAGCTTACATAATAGGGTAATCCTCAGTCCCTTCAACCAGAGTTGCATATAAGAGTGTTGTCATCAGGCCCCTGGGTTCTCTCCTGTCTGTGTTATGCAGCGTTGTGTTGTATTGTTGTGTGGTGTTGTGTAGTGTTGTATTGTGATGTTGTGTGGCGTTGTGTTATGTTGCATTATGTTATGTTACATTATGTTGTATTTTTGCGTTGTGCTGTCATGTGTTGTGTTATGTTGTGTTGTGTTATGTTGTGTTGTGATGTTATATTGTGTTGAGTTGTGATGTTGCATTGTGATATTGTGTTGTGTTATGTTGCATTATGTTATGTTACATTATGTTGTATTTTTGCATTGTGCTGTCATGTGTTGTGTTGTTATGTTGTGTTGTTGTGTTGTGTTGTTATGTTCTGTTGTGATGTTATATTGTATTGTGTTGTGATGTTGCATTGTGATATTGTGTTGTGTTATGATGTATTATGTTGCATTATGTTATGTTACATTATGTTGTGTTTTTGCATTGTGCTATCGTGTTGTGTTGCACTGTTGTGTTGTATTGCATTGTTGTGCTGTGTTATGTTGTTGTGTTATGTTGTGTCATTATGTTGTGTTGTGATGTTGTATTATGTTGTGTTGTTATGTTGTATTGTGTTTTATTGTGTTGTATTCTTGTGTTGTGTTGTTATGTTGTATTGTGTTATGCTGTATTGTTGTGTTATTGTGTTGTTGTGTTAGGTAAATGGGTTGGCAGCACAAATTAGATCTGTATGTGGTTTAGTTCCCCTGGTAAACCTTGAGAACTACAACATGGCTTTTATCTTAAGATCATTGTATTTATAACTACAAGTGAAATGAGAGTAGATGTTGAACAGGATTTCTTACACTGAAAAATATGAGAGTCAAAGACAGTGATAAGCATAACAATGAAAAAAAGACAATAAATCTCTACTGATTATTGCAAGAGTCTAAAGAAAATGTTTGAACTAGAAACTTGGCTCTTGCAACAGATTTCTTGGGCTCAAAGTCTGGCTCAAACCCTTACTAGCTGTTATCTTGAAAACATTATTTAACCTCTCTTGAGCCTTAGTTATCTTATTTTTAATATGGGATAATGATAGTAGCTTTCCATTGGATTATTGCAAAGGTGCTATCAGAAAATATGCATGATGCAGAGAAAGTACTCGATAATTATGAGAGGAAGGGGGTCTTCCAGTATTGTTAGAAATCACACTAAAAAACATGTACAGCCCTGGCTGGTAGCACAGTGGTTAAGGCGCTGGCCTGCGAACCCAAAGGTCGCAGGTTCGATTCCCCAGCCAGGGCACATAACCAGGTTGCAAACCAGGTCTCCAGTCAGGTCTGTGGCTGGAGGCAGGTGAAACGCAACCATACATTGATTCTCTCCCTCTCTGCCTCTCTCCCTTCCTCTCTCTCTGGAAATAATAAATAAACATCTTAAAAAAAAAACAAAAAAAAAACATGTACTGTGATTAGGGAGTGAAAGTGTTAATGTAAATTAGTGCATTTTCAAAAACATTATTTTAGGCTAAATCAAACCCTATCTTCTTCCTGAACAATGATGTGTTACAAATGATATATACCTCAGAATACAGGCATCATTGGTACGACATGAAGTGCACAGAGACATTCAGCTTTTGGGGTCATTACAAATAATTAATTGACTTCCTTCTCATGTAATTTAAAATTTTTTTGCAGAAAATGCACCATCCTCAAGGAGCTTCCAGTCTTGTTGGGGTATAAAACATACATGAAAAGTTCCACAGCATTACAAGATAATTTGTGAGTAAATGCCAATAGAAAAGTAGAAATTGTATATAATCTAGAGCTTAAAATAAAGGACTTATTGTGAATTTAAGTTGTTAGGGAAGGATAAAGTGGAATTTCAGTGAGTCTTAAAAGAGAATCTGGGTATAAATAGATGGAGGGGTGAGATAAAATAGTTATGGAATTTGAAAATAAGCTTTAAATAGTTGGTAATACATATTAATGTTGAACCCAGGATAGATAAAGTTTGATTTTTATAATCCACATTTTCCTGAAGTCTGAAGAATTTCAAAATTGACGTTAGATTTTGGCATCTGAGCACTTGCTACCAACAACATGAGGGAAGTCATTTAGCACTTCCAAGCCACTGTTTGCTCAGCTGTGAAGAAAAAGGAGGACAATAGCTTTTTTGCAAGGTTCTGAGAAGATCTTATGAGCAAATGTATGTAAACAGCAAGCACCATAATTATGCAAACTTCAAAGTTAAATTAATGGTCTACCTATTTATCTCCCACAAACACAGGAAAGGTGCAAAATAAGTAAAAAGAAGTTGAACCCGTTTGTTGTTAAATGGATGATGGATTTGTGTTAAGCCTTTCTCATGTGCTTTCCCAAGCTGCCCTTGGGATCAATATAGAATACTTGGCTTGGCTTAAGAATATGAAATGTTTTCATGAAGAGTAGTTTCCGCGTGGAAACCAATTGAACCTTAACATTTCCAAATTACAACCTTGGTCTCCTTAGCACTAGGCTGCAACCAGCTGAGGAAAAATGAGAATTGACAGAAATAATATAGGACAAACATGCTGGGTATGTGTGGGATGGAAAAATGTAGCTATTGGTAGACTGGCTCTCACTCTAGGAACTGTCTGAATTATAACAAGAGGGAAAACTAGCCTGATACTCTTTTCAAAGCTTCTGAACGTAATGGGCTATTCCTTAAGTGCACTGAAATTTTAGTTAAGAAAACTGCTCTACCACTACTGTAAGGAGGGAGGCAGCTGACCATTAAATTAGTAAGTGGAATTGGGGGATATTGAGAAAAGATTGCTGGACTTTAGGGAGAGGGTTTGGTGGGTTGTTTCTTCTTTTTCCTCAATTAGTTCTCAATTTCTCTTTTAATATATTCTTTGAACTATGCACTATTCTGTAATTTGTGGCTTAATATCCAAATACATGGTGATTTTCCAGATAAGTTTTTGTTATGCATTAGTTGAGGTAGTTTCTATTGTCTTGTATTCATGTTTCTTCTGTTACATATCTGTTATTAAGTCATCCAGTTATTTTTTCCAGTTAGATATTGAATATTTCAGTCCTGGAAATTTTATTTGGCAGTATCCATAGTTTTAATCTCTATTGAGATTCCTTATTTGTACTCTCATTATCTTTAACTTTTTCTTGGACCCAGAAACAAATTCATAATAGGTATTTTAAAGTCTTCATCTACTAATTACTCCATCTCTGTCATATCTCGGTTGCTTTTCTTTGGTTAACTTTTTCTTGTTATAGGTCACATTTTTCTGCCTCTTTTTTTAGCAAATACTTTTTATTGTATGTTGAACATCCTAGTCATTTCACAGGCGAGTGCCTGGGCTTTGTTGCCTTCAGTATCTTTATTCATTAACAGAATGGTAACTTTCATTCTGTTTTGGGAGGAAGTTAACTTCTGGATCACCACTAATCTTTTCAGGTTTGTTTATAAAGCATACCATGGTGAGTCTGCAGTAGCCTTTACTCGAGAGCTAGATTACTTCTGTTCATAAAGCCTGGCATTCTGAGGTCTCTAGTGAACTCCCAGGGTGTTCAAAAAGGTCTCTCCATTCTTAGCAGTAAAGGATCGCACACCCCCCTGTCCTTTGGCAGTCACCCATAGCTCCCTGGGAGTTTTGCTTGCTCAGGTAGTTATTCTTTCCTCACTTAGTGTTGTTCCTCAGCCTAGAGAACTCTTCACTGTGCCCCTGAAAATGCACAGCTTAGTGCTTGGCTACAGTACAAAGAAAACAAGGAAATAGATAGGTGAAAGTCTCAAGGGGTCACCTGTGCAGCTGTCCTCTCTCTGATAGATAACCTGTCCTGGAAAGCATACTTGATGTGGTAGCTGAAGGCTCCAATTTCTGCCCCCTTTTATATCTAGTTGTCTATGGGGAAAAATATTTCAGAACTAGATACTTTATCATAGGCAGAAGTGGAAGTTTGAATCATTCTTCAAAATAAATATTTTAATCTCAATATTAATGTGATGATTTAAATCAGTGGGGAAAATATGGATAGCTAGAATAAATGATGTTTAGATAGATGGGTTGTCATCCAGGCAAAAATGCTCAATTGTATCCTTATCCCAAATCTCACACCAATATAAATTTCAGATGGATTAACATTGAAAAGTAAATAAAAATTTTAAGTTTGCAAAGTAGGAGAATTTAAAATAAGCCATGCTAGTACATGCTTTTCTTTTTAAAATGTTTTACTATTGAAAATTTAAATATACACAAAAGTGGACAGATGAGTATAATGACCCACTGTGTATCTAAAATCCAGCTTCAACAATTTACTATCCGTAAGCAATCTTGTTTTAGTTATATCTATCAGCCTACAGTCCCTACCATGTCCCGACCACACACAGGAGTATTTAAAAACACATTCAGATACCATATAATTTCATCCATAAATATTTCAGTGTATGTATGTAAAATATGTCAGAAATATAACATTTGAAACTATGTCACACCTGAAAAAATAGAATGCATCTTCTTATTATTGTAAAAAAAATTATTGTCTATTTTTTGTCTTGGAGTTTATTTGTTGAAGCAATTATGTAATTTCTCCTAAAGCATTTCATTTAATTCCCAACTTTGCATCAATTAAATGATGTTTTTTTCCTTTGTATTTCCTGTCAGCAGGTGGTTAGCAGTAGGAACTCAATCAGATTCAGGTGCAAATGTTCTCTGAAGCAGAGGTTACAGATGAGGTAGACTTCATTAGGATGCAAAGAATGCCTAGTTGTCTTGGGGGTTTTAGGTGTGATTTATGGGACAAGTATTGTATGATTTCATTTACATAAAGTACCAGGAAGAGTCAAATTCATAAATAGAATGGTGGTTACCATGGTCTGGGAAGAGAAGGAAATGGGGAATTATGTTTTAATGGGTATGTTGTTTCCATTTGGGATGATGAGAAAGATCTCAAAATGAATAGTGGAAATGCTTGCAGAACAATATAAATGTACTTAATACCACTGAACTGTTGTGTTTAAAATTGTAAAACAGTAAATGTCATGTATATTTTACCACAGTTATAAAATGATCAAACACTTGCTCTATACTTGATCATACATTGTATCGGTCTCTGCACCCAAAGAGATCATAGTCTTTTGAGTAAAATGAAAATATATGCCTCTATTATACTCTCAAGTATCCTTCTGATGGTATCTTCTTCTTTTTTTTTTTTTTGAATTGTATTGTTGTTGTATTACATCCATCCCTTTTTTGCTCCCCTCTGTCCCCCTCCCCACCCACCCATTCCCCCCAGAGTCAATCCCACCTGTTGTCCATGTCCATGGTTCCTTTATACTAGGTTCTTGTCTAAGCTGCTCCCCTTCTTTGCCTCTGCCTCCCCCCTCCCTGATGGTATCTTCTTGACAAGAGATTGATATTTAGAAAGGAATTAAATTGGTATAGATTAACATTGATATTGGCTCAATACTTTCATGACAGACCCTGTATGTCCATTTGCTCATTTTCTAGCCTTTTTCTTATCTGCATACTCTGTCCTAAGGACATGTTTTATGATTGGATTGTCATTTATTTACCATCAGGTTCACAGCTTTTCAATGGGGGATATTCCAACTCCGTATTATCTGTCGATATTTCTCTGGGGAAATGGTACTGGAGGAAAAACAAAATAAATTTAGGATTAACAACCAAAAGTACAAATGCCTTTAATGCATACAGACCCAGGATGCATAGGCTGGTATACATTAAAATGGTTCTTCCTGCAGTGATGTAAACATGTTGTCAAACTGTAACATTGATTATTCATGTTACACATAATCTGACATTGACACTTTCATTAATGATTTTAATCAAACATTGCATTTTAAGATTTTACATCAAGTAGTTCATTAATCAGGACAAAATAATGTTGCCAAATGTGAAAAAGCTGGGTGTTGAGAAAAGCAATTACTTGCACAATACCTGATTAATATGATACGTTCAGGCAGTCCTACAAAATGTGATTTGACCATCTACATTGATCAAATTAATCACTATATTCAGTGTAGACAAAATCAACAACTCCTGCTCCAAGAGGAAAAAATTTAGTCTCCAGATGCCACCAAAGCTAATAAATCCACCCAAAACCAGCAGTTTGGATGATATGGTAAATTGGTAATATATTCTCTTCTGTTATTCTCTTTTCCCAGTCTTATATTTTATGAAGTAAATGATGTGTGGATATATAGCAGCACACTTTTAATTTTTCAGTTCTTAATGCGCAAATTCATAACTTCTAGTGATTCCATACATGTGTCTAACTCCACTGAGCCACACTAGCCAGGGCAATAGTCCCATTCTTAAAAACATATGTCTTTAGGTCCTGGCTGGTGGCACAGTGGATAAGGTGCTGGCCTATGAACCCAAAAGTTGCTGGTTCGATTCCCCAGCCAGGGCACATAACCAGGTTGCAAGCCAGGTCTCCAGCCAGGTCCATGCCTAGAGGCAGGTGAAAGGCAATCATACATGGATGTCTCCCTCTCTGCCTCTCTCCCTATCCCTCTCTCTAGAAATAATAAAATCTTTAAAAAAAAGCATATGTCTTTAAATGTAAAAATTTTACTCTCCAATAGCAAACATTTTTGCTTTTTAAAAAAATTTTATTGTTGTTGTATTACATTCATCCCCTTTTTGCTCCCCTCTGTCCGCCTCCCCTCCCACCCATTCCCCCCAAAGTCAATCCCACTGTTGTCTATGTCCATGGTTCCTTTATACTAGGTTCTTGTCTAAGCTGCTCCCCTTTTTTGCCTCTGCCTCCCCCTCTCCCCCCCCCCCCAACCCCTTTCCCCCTGACCACTGAAGGCCTATTCCTTGTATTCATATACTTGGTTCTGTTTTGCTTGTTGTTAGTTTTGCTCATTATTGTCCCGTAATAGGTGAGATCGTATGATATTTGTCCTTCACTGACTGGCTTATTTCACTAAGCATAATACTCTCCAGTTCCATCTAAAAATATGGAACGCTTCACGAATCTGCGTGTCATCCTTGTGCAGGGGCCATGCTAATCTTCTCTGTATCGTTCCAATTTTAGTATATGTGCTGCCGAAGCGAGCACCATTTTTGCCTTATGATTAAAAAAATGTCTTAACCAGTTAGTGCATTTTTGTTAGCCTTTGTTGTTTTCACTTCACCTGACATTTGACATGAAAAGCCCTTTTAGACTGAGTTAATCATGTTTCTGGGCAAATGGGATTTAGTGTCAAAATATGTTTTCCCACCTTGGCTTACACTACTTAGTAACTATGTGACTTTTGGACATAATCCTTGCCCTCAAGGACCTGTTATCAACTACTTAGGAAAATATATATGCTAATTAATAAATCAAATATCTTAAAGAATCCCTACCATGTATATTAAACAATAGAGCTGCAATGTATAGTTAGAAGATTATCACTGTTGGCTGAATTTCTCTTTTCCTAAGGGAAATACATTTTGAGATAGTACCTAAACTGGAGAGATAATAAATTACTTACCATATTTCATATTATGACATTTGAGGAAACTTACATGATTAAATGCAAAGATTTTATCACATTTAAAAAATATATTCACTTTAAATTTATTTGCAGCTAGAATATGTTTCCAAACAGTGTTTGACTCAGAAATAGGTAGACTATCACCAAAATTCTCTATTAACCACTGTAAATTTCCTTCCTTGTGACAGCAATTAAACAATAATTCTAAAGTCCATCTGGAAAATGGTTACAAATTACCTTCAGTGTTATATAAATCATACCATCTTAAGCACAAAATGAAAATCACTGAATAACAAAAATATTTAAACATCCTCAGTGACAGGACATATGCATAGTGGATTGAATAAAACATCTGTGATAGATTAATTCTAATGTAATCATCTATTTGTATTCAACTATTGGTGATACTAGAAATTGTATTTTCAATATATAAGCTTTTTCCCAAAATGACATCTTTCTTCTCTCTTGCAAATTATATTTGTTTACATGGTGAATCAAACATTTACTTAATATGTGCAGATTTAGATACTTTGGATAGTTATATTGGGAAATTTGGGGTTAAAGAAAGTCTGAGTACTTCTTAATTCACATTTTTATTAGGATAATTGTAAGTTCCATGCAGCTGATATCCTGCAAAATTGCATGCAGTACAATATCAACCAAAATATTTCTATTAACACAATCAAGCGTCATTCACTATGGGGTTTCCTCTTATTGACCTTCTAGCCACATCTACCTCCCTGAATGAATTCCATGTGGTCATTATTTTATTTTATTTTTTTTGGTGCTGTATTTGGTTTTGGCAATAGGGTAATACTGGCCTTATAAAGTGAATAAGGAAATATTTCCTCCTCTTCTTTTTCTAGATGATACTGTGTATGATTGGTGGTAATTTTTTTTTTCTTTAAATGTCTAGTGGAATTACACAGTGAAATCACCTGGACCTACAGATTTCTTTTGGGAAGCCTTTAATTACAAATTTAATTTCCTTAATGGTTAGAGGGTATTTAGGTTATCTATTTCATTGTGGTCAAATTTTGTAAACCTAACATTATTTAAAATATTCTCATTAATGTTTAATGGCTGCAGAATCTTTGGGTAGTCTATCTTCTTAATAATATTGCAGATTTTTATCTTCTCTTTTTATCTTTGTTGCCTTTGCTAGAGGCTTATTCAGCTTAATGATTTTATTGTATTAATTATTTCATCTGTTGGTTTCCTTCTTTCAAGTTTGTTGATTTTTGCTTTTATCTTAAATAGTTCCTTCTTCTAGCTTTGAGTTTATTTTTGCTCTTCTTATTCTACTTTCTTGATGTACTAATTTATATTGTTACTTTGAGACCTTTCTTTTTTACTAACTGAAAATATTTAGCATTATAAATGTTTCTTACAGCATTGACTTAACTGTATCCAACAAACATTGATTTGCTGTGCTTTTATTTTCATTAAGAGGTTCAATGTATTTTTAAATTTCTACTTTGACTCATGGATGATTTAAAAAGGTGTCTTATAATTTCAACATTTCTAGAGATTTTGATGTTGCATGTTATTGATTTCTACTTTAATTCCACTATAATTATACACCATACTGTATAATCTCAATTATTTTTAAATTCATTGAGATTTGTTTTATGGCCAAGGACATGGTCTTTCTTGGTGAATTTTCCATAGATTCCTGAAAAGCATGTACCTTTTCCTCTTACTTGTGTGTACTGTTCCCTATATGTCAATTATTAAGTAGTATTTTTACTAAAGGATTTTTCAGAATCATTAATATGCTCATACATGTTGTTTATTTTTACTCCGACAACTTTGTATACTAACTAGGCAAAAATTATTTAATTTTCTTTTATGCAGTTATTTATTATTCATTTTATTTTACAAGTACATGTGTCTCTATAACTGAAATTATTAAAAATGAGCACATGAATAATTCTAACCTGAATAAAACTTATATAGTGAATATTTTAAAATTATTCACCATTTAAAACTTGTATATATTTCATTAAATGGTTGTTATCTTACTTTTTCTATTATTTAAAAATATCATAGTGTCTCAGTATCAAAAATTTACACATCATGAGTTATCTACTGAGGCAGATAATTACCTTTGAGATACTGTAACTATTAAGTTTTATCTCCAAAGACATACCTTATTTTATATATTTTTTAGAAAAAGTGCTTTTAGTTATTTATTTATTTTAACTATTTATTTATTTTAACACCTTTAGAATGTGTTTCATCATTAAGCATATACTCTATCCATTAATTTTGCTATTATTTGTCCATCTCTTGCTTTTCAGTATTCTCTCTGCCTAGGTCAATGGCTTTAAAACATTTTTTATTGCAGGCCATGCTAAAAAAATACATTTCATATCCTGATCAATTATACACATACACATACTCATAAAGAGTACTTTTCAGTACATGATACTTATCTATACCAAAAGTGACACGCTTTTATCTTTTTAAAAAACATTTTATTTATTATTTTTAGAAAGAGAGGAAGGAAGGAAGGAAGGAAGGGAGAGAAACATCAATGTATGGTTGCCTTTCACCTGCCTCCAGTTGGGGACCTGGCTGAAGACCTGGCTTGCAACCTGGGTATGTGCCCTGACTGGGAATCAACTTTTATCTTTTTTATTTACTTTTTCCATTACCTTTTATTTTTTAAATGTTCTTGTCACAACCTACTGAATTCATTTTACAATGCTACTAGCCTGGGAATTATCAGGTACTTTTGTAACTATAAATATACTATAATATACTATCTATATATCAGTGATTCCCAATCTTCTAAGTCCTAGCACAACCTATCACTGAATTCCATACTCATTTATCTAATTTCATACTTGAATTTTAACCTGAAATTCTAATGGGCATCTCCAGATCCAAATATCCTAAACAAAGGTCTTAATTTCTCTCTTACCGCCACTGACCCATTCGTTCTGAACATGCCTCAACTCATATACTACCATGATTCATCTACCCACTAGCTAGGTTTCTATCATTAAGCTGTTGAACAAAGCCCTTAAGCCAGATTTCACAAGTGAGTTTTAGGAGGTCCTAGGCAAAAATATTATATGCAACAATTTACGTATAAGGGCAAACATACACATAGTTGATGAAACAGGGTTGAGAGATCAGACAAGTTCTTGATTATGTTTTACAGAGGGTCCATGACCTTACAACATTTAAGAAACAGTAGGCTAGAAATTCATGCCTAAGAATGTTAAAACTGGTAGAAGGAAGGTATAGATGACAAAAGAACAATTTGGAGACTTTTGAAACGAACTATGAGACAGATCAGCATTCAGGATGTTTATTGGCAAGTGCTCTTGGCAACAACCATGGAATAGAGGGAAGAAAGCATGACTGAGTAGAGGGAGGAGTTTAATTGTGATGAAATGGCAAGAGACCCCACCTGATCTCAGGAGGAGCTTGGTATGACCCCTCAGGAATGTGCTGCAATGATGCGATAAAGCTGTTTCTTTTAGTCTGTCATTGACCCATGATAGGATGGATAACAGAAAAAAATGCTAAAAATTGTTTAACTCAGGTGAAAGAAAAAAGTAAAATATGACAAAAGCAGGGTTAGAATCCTGAATATGGTTCTTAGATAACTCTCATGCAGACAGAAAGAGAACTATTACAATGCTTGAGATCTAATTGCAAGCATTCCTTGGATACTGGCTTATTCCAAAAAATTTCAGAAGAAGGTTGTCTATATTTTATAGACCACACTAAAGCCTTTCACTGTCAATCATGAAAAGCTCTGGGCTGCTCTGAAAGAAGTGGGCAAGAAGCCACTGCCAGGACGGAACACGGAAACAGAATGATTTCCTGTAGCCAGTGGGTCAAAGGTGCATTTTATCTCCCTATTTCTTTAATCTGTATGCAAAACTTGTCATACAAAAACTTGGTTGGGCTAGACTCAGAAAGGAGAAAATATCAATAACTTAAGCTCTGCAGACAACACCATCTTACTGGCAGGAAGTAGCAATGATTTAAAACAACATCTGATGAAAGTGAAAGAAGAAAGTGTCAAAGCAGGACTGCACTTGACCATCACGAAGACAAAAATCATGACTACAGAAAAAATATGAGTACATAAATTTAACCTAGGTACTGAAGGTATTGAAATTGTTAAAGATTTTGATTACTGTGATCCAGTCAACTCAAAAGGAGACCGCAACAAAG
This sequence comes from Noctilio leporinus, assembly GCA_004026585.1. Classification (NCBI taxonomy): domain Eukaryota; kingdom Metazoa; phylum Chordata; class Mammalia; order Chiroptera; family Noctilionidae; genus Noctilio; species Noctilio leporinus. Next base: position 159,553 of record PVIW01001022.1, read on the forward strand.
ACACCAAGAGAAGGCTTAGACAGAGAATGGCAGCAAATGGAATAATTAGAAAAGATCACCCAGAGCAAATATATGTCATTAGAGGCCAAGGCTAAGGTCAACCACAGCCTTATTTTCCCAACTGTTGTGTATGGATGTGAAAGTTAAATGGTGAAAAGGCAGGAAAAGAGCAAGAGCAAATAAGAGATGGATCCATAAAGGAGTCTTGGGCATGACTCTACAGGAGCTGAGTGAGGCTATTGAAGATGTTACCCATTCACTGTAACCCCAGGAGTTAGAGATGAATGATACAATAGCTTAAAGCACACACACTTGACTTTTAATGTAGTAATGAAAATAAAGATTCTTGAAATGATCAAGATAATAAAAATATCTAAGAAATTCTATTATCAATGAATTAATAGGACTGGCAAACACAGTTACTTTGTTCAGCAGCAGTAGAGCAGAGTTCTTTAGAATATACTTTCTAGTAAAAATATTTTAAGTTTAGTATGTTATTTTTGAATCAACTTTAGAAAATACATGTTTTATAACCAGTTTCTAATATTCAAGAAAAAAAGCTGTAAGATTTCAAATGTATTACTGCTTTCTGACAGTTTTAAATTCTTCATCTTTCGAATACCCAATTGAATGCTTTAAATTCAGAGAACAGAAGCAGAGATTCAGCAATTGATGTAATTATCTTATCAGAAAGTTACAGAAAATCATGCCTTTCTCTAAATGTTTCTATGCTAGCAAATTCATCTTTCTTTTAACATTTTCCAGTAGGTCAGCAAATCAGTTGACAAAAATCAATGTTAAAGAAAATATAAATTTTTCTTCATAAAAGATATAAATTGGCTTAAATTTTAATGTAAAGCTATTACCAGATTTATATCCCTTTTAGAAATGGTTTTTAAATTAAATGAAAACATTTGGTACTAAGCACTTTAGCAATTGGCAAGCCAATATTGCTTTGTTTTCCAAAAATTAAAAGTAGGTATGCAGATGATTTCTATTAGAATTTCTCTTCCAGAGGTTAAAATAGAACTTTGTGTATGAAGTCAAATACTGAGCTTTCTTTTCAACCTGAATATTGACTCCCTCCTTTGTCTAATGGCAAACAGTAGTTTCTATATCACAGGAAAAATACCAGCATAAGATAATCAAAGTGATAAATTACTGTACTTGTTCTTTATTTATTGACTATCAGTGTTCATTCAAGATCCAATTAAAGCACAAAATAAAATAAGAAAAACTGAAAACAGATCAGCAAATACACCAAACTTCTTGTAGGATCCAAATATAGAGATTTGGTTCTAGTATCTTGTGCTTAACCATTTGTGAAAAATATATAAGCTATCTTCTCACTTTATCTGATGAATAAGTTTTAACTTGTAGAATGATTATATATTAAGCTAAATTTACATTGAGAATTTCCAACTAAAATCATCAATGCCCATAATATATGCCCTTTATAGAAAATAAATATATCCTAGAGTATCTAGTTTACTTTGTTCATTAAATCCCACATATGAGTGAAATTATGTGGTATTTGTCCTTCACTGCCTGGCTTATTTCACTTAGCATAACACTCTCCAGCTCCATCAATGCTATTGCAAGTGGTGAGATTGCATTTTGTTTTATAGCTGAGGAGTATTCTATTGTACAGCTTTTTTATCCACTCATCTATTGCTGGACATTTGGGTTGCAATGAATATGGGAGTGCACATCTTCTTTCAAATGAGCAGTTTGGATTTTTTGTTTGTTTTATTGTTTGGATATACGAGGTCTGTCCTGAAAGTATCGGTGGCACAAACTGTTTTAGTTACATTGACATTAGCTTGATACTTTCAGGACAGGCCTTGTATTCCCAAAAGTAGGATTGCTGGGTCAAACGTAGTTTTTCTGAGGACATTCCATATTGTTTTCCACAGTGGCTGCACCAGTATGCATTCCCACCAGTAGTGCACTAGGGTTCCCTTTTTTCCACATCCTCACCAGCACTTTTGTTCACTTATTGATGATGGCCATCCTGACAGGTGTGAGGTAATATTGTGATTACAGAATAGTCACAGGGTTATAAAATATGGTGCTGGGAATATAGTCAATAATATTGTGATAAACTATGTATGGTGCAAGGTGGGTGCTGGAAATATTAGGGGGACACTTTGTAAAGTATATGATTGCCTGACCACTATGCTGTATACCTGAAAGCTATACAAAATATTGAATGTAGACTGTAATTCAAAAATTTTTTAAGTTATAATTACCGAACTAACTTTCTTTGTTCACTGCTGTTTACACATATTACAGTAGGTTATATTTAAACATACAATTCTATATCTCTGGCCAGTGTGGCTCAGTGGATTGAGCACTGGTCTGCAAACCATGGGGTCGCTGGTTCGATTCCCAGTCAGGGCACATGCCTGGGTTGTGGGCTAGGTTTCCAGTTGGGGACTGGCAAGAGACAATTGATTTGTGTATCTCTTGTACATTGATACTTCTACCTATAAACAATTATTTTATGCTTTTTCTCAAAACACTTATAATTCTAAATGCCAACTTTATATACCAAATCTGCCTCAATACAAGTTACAATTTGATATTTTAAATGTCAGCAGCCCATCTTTGATGAGCAGCTTAACAATTCTACAACAGAATGTGTATTTATTTTTAAAAAAGGAAAAATCAGTATGCAAACTCATGTTAATATTTTATTCTACTGCCTGCAAAATGACTATTCTTAAAAATGGTAAGTTGAAAAATAGCTGGCCAGTATCCTTTACAAACCTATAACAATGTCATAATAAATTTAACTGTACTATATTTCAGCTACTGAAGACTCACTTATGCCCAAACATGAAAAGAATATTGATGCAGCACTGAAAGGTTGAATATAAGCATCGGAATGATGTTCTTTTCCTGTAGACGTTATATCATATGAACAGATGGCTTGCTTTTCTGCAGAAGAGATTTTCTATTGCCACAAATGACTCATGGTATAAATGGAAACACACTGCAGTGGGAGCAAGGAAACCTGGTTTCAGTTCAAGCGTTTTCATCATTCTGTCTACGTTAGCTGACGTAATCTGCTTCAGAAAATGAAGGAACTTAGGAAAGTTTTCATAATCAAAGATTAAAATGGTCAGAATTTTTATGCAATACATAGGTTACTTCTTATTAAGAAGTGAGAATACTGGCTGGTGTGGCTCAGTGGATTGGCATGGGCCTGCGAACCCAAAGATCACTGGTTCAATTCTCAGTCAGGACACATAACCAGGTTGCAAGCCAGGTCTCCAGTCAGGTCCATAGCTGGAGGCAGGTGAAAAGCAACCATACATGGTTGCTTCTCTCCCTTTCTTCCTCCCTCCCTGGCCTTCTCTCTGAAAATAATTAATAAAATCTTTTTTAAAAAAGTAAGAATATATGTATATATATATATATATATATACATATATTCTTCAATAATTCTAGTACAGTTTCTATTGTTTAATATTTAAGAAAATGTGGCTAATAAAATTTCAAAATGTTTGAACTCTGGAAGGGATGTTGGGAGGGTAGAATTAGTTAGTGTATGTGGTTCTCATTTCCTGAACTTTGGGGAAAGTGGTATCTTTTGGCCTCTTCTTCCTTAGTCTCTTTCAAAGTCAGTGCCTATTGATGCCAAATACTTATAATGTTTTAAATTGCCTCCTTAAAATCCACAATACTGTTAATAAAAACAACCAATATCTCAGACTTTCAGTCCTAGTGTAATATACCTTACTATATAAATTGTAAGTTTACTGATAAAAAGCATAATATATTCTTTTTAATTTCTCTATTCAATGAAAGTCACAAAAGATTCTTCTTCACAATATATTCTTATACCTTAAGCAACTGTAACCCAAATATTACACTAAGGTCTTATCACCCAGTAAGACCTAATTAAAATTAACTTAAATCCCTATCTATGTCTTATAGAAGTCTCAAACCATTCTACAAGTTCTATAAATACCTAGAGGATAGAGGTTCTCACACTTACCATTAGCTCCAAGCTTCTACTTCTGTTGAAATATTTTACTGTATAAATTATCTCTTAAAGTGCTATTTCTTCTATGCTTATTTTGAATTGACTTACATGGATAAAGAGAGTGTCTGTTGCTTTATATCCTTGCCAACGATTGTTATTTTCAGATATTTAGTATTAAAGTAATTTAATAGGTGTGTAGTGGTATCTCTAATTTGCATTTCCCTAATGGAAAGTGATGTTGAACATCTTTTTATGTGTTTATTCACCATCTTTTGTGAGCTGTTAATATATTTCCCCATTTCTAAATAGGCTATTTGTTTTTTTATTGTGGTGTTTTAAGATTTCTTCTTATAGTTTGGATACAAGTCCTTTCTCAGGTATCTGCTTTACAAATATACCCTGTATCTTGCCTTTTTATTCTCTTAACAGTATCTTTCACAGAGCAGAAGTTTTTAGTTTTATTAAAATTCAACTTGCCGATTTGTTCATTTATGGATCATGTTTTGCTATATATAAACACTCATCACTAAAACTAAGGTAATGCATATTTTCTCTAATATATGGCTGCCTTTCATGTGCCTCCAGCTGGGGAATTGGCTGGAGACCTGGCTTGCAACCTGGTTACGTGCCCTAACTGGGGAGTCAAACCAGTGACCTTTGGGTTCATAGGCTGGCACCTTATCCACTGTGTCACCAGCCAGGGCTTGTAATGGGTTTTCAGCACTGCATAGAACTTTTGCATTAAATAGTTAAAAATACTTTGAGGGGTAATATATTCAATAATAATGTGATTACATTGCAACAAAGACATTTATATAAAAAACAAACTGCCCCTCTTCTTGAAAAATGTATAAAAGTGTATTAATTTTTTTGAATGAAATAGGTAATATAACCATAAACTTATTGGTTAAAAAGGATGATGAGAAAATATATACAATAAAGATTAAATTAAAAAAGGAAACTTTATAGAAATAAAGATATTCATGACTAATAAAAAATACAAAGGATGACGATTATATTATGAGAATTCAGCAATGTACTTGAAAAGGACACAGAATATTTGAAAGAAAAAATGGAGAATAGAGATTGGACAAATATTAACTGAAAGGAAGTTGATGAGTTATATTAATATTGTATTACATTGAATTGAGACAGAATATTGTATTAGGGAAAATGATGAGAGGAAACATTCATGAGAGAGAGTCCAATTTTAATCTTATTTGCAACTGATAGAAAATAGACTAAGAAATATATGAAGCAAACTACAATATTACAATTTTACAAATCCACAAGTATAAAGACTTTTAACATATTTCTTTCAGAAATTGGTAAATCAAACTGATGTAAAATAATATGAATTTAAAAGATTTTAATATTATGTTCATGCCTGATTTAATCCTTGAACCCACCAATGGTGATGCCACCAATGTAAAGGGCCTTGTTTCAATAGTCATGGCTTCTCTTTACCCCTTGCTTCTCTTTTCCCAAGGTCCACTGACATCTGATTATTGACTTGAAATAAAGAGCTGGTTAAACACAGCCCAGATCTTTGTTTTCCTTTTGGGCAGGTTCAGCATCAGGAAGCTGACTTTGCCCCAATAACAATAATTATATTTTACTCACAACCCAGTTTTCTCTTTATCTTTTTGAAAAATATTTTACTTATTATTTTTAGAGAAAGGGGAAGGGAGAGAAGCAGAGAGGGAGAGAGAGATCAATGTATGGTTGCCTTTCACCTGCCTCCAGCTGGGGACCTGGCTGGAGACCTGGCTTGCAACCTGGTTATGTGCCCTGGCAGGGGATCAAACCACTGACCTTTGGGTTCGCAGGCCAATGCCTTATCCATTGTGTTACCAGCCATGGCCCTTCTCTTTATCTTTTAATGGACAAATGAATATTGGGTGTTCCCAAGACACCAATAACAATAATTGGAGAATACACAAGGTTTTCAAACAGATATGAATTACTAAAATAATTGACCTTGAACAAGATCACAAAGTCTAAAGTTGCTATTACTAAAAGTTTATTCTATAACAGAATTAGCTTAGAAAACAATTAGAAAATTATTTTTAAAATCCCTGTTTTATACATTTGGAAGAAAGAAAACACAGAATTTATGTGTCTTATGGTCTAAAAAGAAATTAAAATGTACATTAGAAAAATATGTGGAAATAATGTCAAAAATGTTCCTGGTGCCATTTATAGCCTTATATTTAATATTCCAAAAAGGAAGACAATTTTAAAACTAATTATTTAATTGTTCAACTCAATAAGTTAGAAATGAGATGTTGAGTAAACCTAAAGAAACTGGAAGAAAGAGAATAATACATGGAAATCAATTAACAAAACAAATGAAAACAGAATAATTGAATTAACAAAGCTATATGCTGATGCAAATATTTTTATCCAGGTTTGCAAATGTCTATATTTATGAGCATTGCATTCTGTTGCAAAATAAGAATAAAACCAAATATTGTTCCTAGATAAAAATTTAAGTTTGAATTTTGTATTATACATTATGATGTGAAATTTAAAATATCAGGTTTTTAGTTTCAAATCAAATCAAAATAAATATTCCCATTCTTTTTTTAAAAGATTTTATTTATTCACTTTTAGATAGAGGGTAAGAGAGGAAGAAAGGGAGAGAAACATCACTGCTCAAGACATACATGATTAGTTACCTCTTGCACGCCCCCAATTGGGGACCTGGCCTGCAACCTAGGCATATGCCCTGGCTGGGAATCAAACTGATCACCTTTCAGATCACAGGCTGGTGCTCAATCCACTGAGCCACACCAGCTAGGGCAATAGTCCTATTCTTAAAAGCACATGTCTTTAAATGTAAAAAATTTAATTTCCAATATCAAACATTTTTGCCTTATGAGACATGCTTACATTTTATATTAGTGAAGAAAGTCTCTGGCAGTTGATTAAAAAAATATCTTAGACAGTTAGTGCATTTTTGTTAGGCTTTGTTGTTTTCTTTTCACTTGATGTTTTAAATCTTGAAAAGCCCTTTTAGACTGAGTTAATCATGTTTCTGGGCAAATGGGATTTGAATCAATTAATTGTTAACATGAAAGAAATTTGACTCTCTTTTTACTCTCAGAGTGTAAAGAGAATCATATTGACCTGTTTTCCTATTGAAATAGTGTATGAAAAAAAGAACTTGTTTTTACCAAATCTGTAATTGTCAGTAAAAATGAACAACAGCAAAATACAGAACAATTGGGAGACCAAAAGGGAAAAAAAGACCTATCAGGTAGGGTGTTTTGTTTATAAGTAATAGAAAAGAGTAGAAAATGACTTTTAAAACTTGTTACGTATGAGGGTTGAGACAGGGAGGGCCGCCATCAAGATTGCAGCTGGGTTTTTCTGTAATAATCTTGGTTCTTCCTTTTTGTTCTGTTGGCTGTATTTTCAGGCTGGTGACTTTCCTCTTAGCTGGGTGGCTGCCAGCAGCTCCCAGATCTGTATGCCTTCTTATTTCCCTCAAGGGGGAAAGAGAGGAATGTCTCTCCTCCAAATAGCCAAGAAAATGTCCTCAACTTCCCTGATTAGACCTGCTCAGTCAGGTGCTCACACCAAAAAACTAACATTAACAAATAAATGACTTAAAATATACCAGTGTTCACTGTTGGGAGTATGTGTGTGGCTAATCCCACCTAAATCAATAGCTGTGGCAAAATGAAAAGGGATAAACTGAATGTTAAGGTAGTGCCTAATCTGCCTAATACAAACTGACATAGGATTGCTGCATATTAAGTGCTCATTAAGTATATTTTTAACTTAGTTTCCTTTGCATATCTAATACATTTCACAGTAAGGAGGAAAAAAACTTCATCCATTTAGGGGTTTTGATGCTAGAAAAAGAAAATTATCTTTAAAGGGAACAAAGTACTTCATAATTACGCAAAGTTATTGGTTAAAATCCTGTGACTTGATTTACAAATCTATTGTTCCTGTGTTCTGATGCTAATGAAATTCAAGTGTAGAAGAAAATAGTTCACAAGACATGTGGAGAAAGGGTGGATTGCATGGTGTTTCCCAAATGGAACATATTTTTAGTCTTTGCCATCCACCCGTGTAGAAAGTTTTTTCTGGGTAAGATTTTCAATTTGCTTTTCAATCTGTGTATTTAATCAGTATTTTCTATCCTTACTACATCAAACTGAAGCTTGAGATGTTGAAGTTCCTGTAGTACATTTTTGATAATATTTTACTATAATCAATAGAATTAAGTGAACTCTGAAGCATCACACAAATGACAGGCAACTCTGTCTGTTCCACGTGAGAATGTTCGAAATACCATGTCATTACTCACTATCCATCTCCACGGTTTCTTGCTGACTTACTGCGAAATCATTAAGGAAAGAGTAGTCATTAGTTAGATTATACTTTTAGTTTCTTGATATAATTGCCTAAATGTGTCACTTATGATTTGCTTAAGGGTAAAATCAAATGGAGCATTTTTTCCACTTTTCCTGATGACCCGTCTGATAACGTCAAGTCTATGCAAATGTAGTATTTATAGCAAATTCTTTTAGGCAAGCATCTCTGAAGAAGATGCAATGAATTTCAGCCTTAGGAATTCTGAGCTATTAGGAAGTCTGGCATAGCACTAATAAAATACAAACACATAGTCAAATCTTATTTCTGATGCCACTAAAAGGGAACTTACAGCTTCACATAATAGGCAATTTAGCATATAAATGTATCCCATAAAAGCAAGATGTTGGCAGTTCAAAACAATAAATGTTAACCTTCGGGCAGGCTGTTACTGAGGTGTTAAAGGCCCCTGAAATTTTAATGAATTTGTTTATACTAAGAAATTCCTACACTTGGTATCTTGCCTGAATTTTCCCACTCATATTCATATGCCCAATACAGAGACATTCAAAAAGATCTAAAGTAACTGACTTTATATTGGATTCTTTTGGCAAAAGTTTTAATTCAACCTTTCCCTTTCACTATCATATTTGTATCTGTCATCTATTCTGATAACATTCTAGTGGCAGTCTGCTGTGCAGGCTCAAAAGGAGGAATGAAATATCTTACCTTGTTTTTCTGAGTCTTCACTATCCTATCAGTTCTTTTTGTACTTATTAGTTGTGTGATTATGACTCAGTTTTCTATTCTGTAAGCTGGAATAATAAAACATATTTCTTTTTTAAGTTCATTTTATTGATTATATGTTATGGTTGTCCCATTTTTTTTCCCTTTGCCCCTCTCTGCCCAGTATCTGCTTCTCTCCAGCAATCCCCCCTCCTTAGTTCATGTCCATGGGTTGTGCATGTAAGTTCTTTGGCTTTACCCTTTCCTGTACTATTCTTAACATCCCTCTGTTTATTTCGCACGTAACAATTTATGTTTCTTCATCCCTGCACCTTCTCTCCATTTCTCCCCCTTCTCCCTCCCAGCTGATAACCCTCCCAATGATCCCCATGTCTGATTCTGATCCTATGCTGGTTTTTTGTTTAGTTTGTTTTTGTTCTTATTTTTTAACATTCTGTTACTGGTTGTTGAAAGTTTGTTGTCATTTTAATGGTCATGGTTTTGATCTTCTTTTTCTTATAGAAGTCCCTTTAACATTTCATGTAATAAAGGTTTGGTGATGACAAACTCCTTAGCTTTACCCTGTCTGGGAAGCACTTTATCTGCCCTTCCATTTTTATTTTATTTTATTTTAAAGATTTTATTTATTATTTTCAGAGAGAGGGGGAGAGAGAGAGGCAAAGAGATAGAGAGAAAGAAACATCAGTGTATAGTTGTCACCTTACTCCAGCTGGAGACCTGGCTTGCAACCTGGTTATGTGCCCTGAATGGGGAATTGAACCAGTGACTTTTAGGTTCACAGGCCAGTGCCTTTATCTACTATGCCACCAGCCAGGGCTGCCCTTCCATTTTTAAATGTTAGCTTTGCTGGATAGAGTCATCTTGGTTGTAGGTTCTTGCTTTTCATCACTTGGAATACATCTTGCTAGTCCCTTCTTGCCTGTAAAGTTTCTTTTGAGAAATCAACTGACAGTCTTATGGGAACTCCTTTGTAGGTAACTCTGCTTTATTCTTGATGCTTTTTTTTTTTTTTTTCATTATTTCTAGAAAGAAGGGAAGGGAGAGAGGCAGAGAGGGAGAGAGACATCAATATATGGTTGCCTTTCACCTGACTCCAGCCATAGATCTGACCAGAGACCTGGTTTGCAACCTTGTTATGTGCCCTGGCTGGAGAATCGAACCTGTGACCTTTGGGTTCGCAGGCCAGCACCTTACCCACTGTGCTACCAGCCAGGGCCTATTCTTGCTGCTTTTAAGATTCTCTCTTTATCATTAAGCTTTGGCATTTGAATTATGATGTGTCTTGGTGTGGTCCTCCTTGGGTCAAGCTTGTTTGGGACTCTCTGTGCTTCCTGGACTTGTATGTCTCTTGCCAAAATTTGGGAAGTTTTCCTTCATTATTTTTTACATAAGTTTTTAATTTCTTGCTCTTCCTCTTCTTCTGGCACCCATATGATTCAGAGGTTGGCATATTTAAAGTGGTCTCAGAGGTTCCTAAGCCTCTCCTCATTTTTTTTTTTTTTTCAATTCTTGTTTCTTCTTTCTGTTCTGGGCGAATGTTTATTTCTTCCTTTTGTTTCAAACTGTTGATTTGAATCCCAGCTTCCTTCCCATCACTGCTGGTTCCCTTTACATTTTTCTTTACTTCACTTTGTATAATCTTCACTTCTGCCTTTATTTGGTGGCCATACTCAATTATTTCTCTGAGCATTTTGATCACCAATGTTTTGAATTCTGCATCTGACAGGTTGGCTATCTCTGTTTCATTTAGTTATTTTTCTGGGGTATTGGTCTGTTCTTTCATCTGGACCATTTTTCTTTGCCTCCTCAATTTAGTAGTCTCCCTGTGTTCATTTCTGTGTACTGGGTAGAGCTGCTTTGAATACATGTCTTGGTAGTGTGGCCTAAAGTAGAAGGTATCCTGTAGGGTCCAGTGCCATAGCCTTTCCTATCAGCCAAGCTGGTTACTTGAGGTGTGTCCTTTGTATGGGCTGAGTACAATCTGCTCTTGTATTTGAACCTTGGTTGCTGTTGGTGGTCAATGGGAGGGATTTACCCAGGCCTGTTATGCAAGGGCTGGATGGTGATGTACTATAGTTGTTCAGTGGGTGCTCTGGCACTGGAGTTTCCTAGGTAGTGCAGGCCAAGTTCAGCCCCTACTTGTGTTTGCCCAGGGCTACCCTGCCTGAACTATAAAGCAATCTGAGAAGCTGCTACTTGTGCTGGGCTTGGAGATTCCCAGGTGCAATGTAAGCTGTGAATCCAGGCTGGCTGCTGCTAGTGCGGGGCCTGGGGCTCACTGAGGCAGATGCTGCTTGTCTGAGAGGATTTAGGAAGTTGGGAAGCCTGAGCCAAGACCAGCCATTCACATGGAAAAGCAGCTTGGGTGGGCCCATAAATTGGGGGGTGGGGGGCAGAGTCTCTGGGGATCTCCAAGGCAGGTCAAATAGTGTCAGCCAGGTTGACTTATTTTCCTGGCACTGGAACCCAAGAGATGGAAGTATAGAAGAAAATAAATTAAAAATTTAGAAATACTTACCAATAGGTCACTCAATTGAAAAAACTGAGCTTTGAATAAACATATCTGCAGAATATTGAAAATGTAGGGAGTCGTTGTGCTATGTACTGATTCAGAAGGATTGGTTTTTGTTTCAGTATCAAGCGATCTCCAAATCCCATTGGTGTGAAGCAACAAAAATTTATTTTGTGCTCATGCTACAAGTTTCTCTCTCACAAGTTGGCTGGGACCTGTGTTCCATTTTGTCTTTTCTCTAGGCCTGAACGTAAAAGAAAAGCTACCATCTGGAGTGCTGGTCATAGAGACAATAGAAAAGAAAACGTGGGAAAATCATATACTGCCTCTTAAAGTTTCCACTCAGAAATGAAACAACATATTTATTTGTATTTCATTGGGTATAGTGAGTCCAGTGGTCATGTCGAACCTTATACAATTGGAATGAATGAGGAAAATCTGAAATAAATGGTGAAGAGCAAGAAGGCTATGGTCCTGGGCCCTTGTGTCATTAGATCTATGTTGAACCTATGGAATCTAAACTTTTGATAAACATTGCTGATTATTCTAGGGTGGATGTTGTATGTGAACCTCATTTATAAATGAATGAAATGAGGTTGCTAAAGTCAAAGGAATCCAGGAATTTCTGAACTATTTTGTAGTTGCAGTGAAAATCTATATTAATAATAAAATGTATATACCATATATATATATATATATATATATATATACACACACATATATATAAATAACTTACAAAACAACATAACTTATGTTAAAATAGATACATCTGTTATGAATAAAATTAATTACTGGAAAAAGGGATCACATTTTGAATATGATATATTAGCTGTTGAATTAAATATATCATTTTCTGTATCAGATACATCATGCATTAAGTTATATCAACTTCTGAATTTGATGTTCTACTGAGTCTGATACATCATTTCTTGAATCAGAAACAGTCTTCTAAATTAAAAATAATGTGCTGAATCTAATATATAATACAATAACTCAGGGTCACCACCCACTAATTCATGCTTTAAGACTTGGATCAATTTTTTCTTACTTGGTGTTTCTAAGAATACCTTACCAAGAGAATGAGGAGGTATGTTGCTGCACTATTTATACAAATATAGATTGTTTTTAGCTAGGCACTCTAAATAAGAATTATTTCTAAGTTATTTTTATTGTTGTTACTCCTGTGCTATGCAAGGACCATATCTAAAGTGCATAAAATTAGTAGAAACTTGCTAGTTACCTCTTTGTTTAGTATAATTTATTTAAAGTTGTGATATTTTTGGTGGTTTGTAAAGATCTTCCAGATAAGGTTGTGACTAGTTTAAAACAGGCTGAGAGAAAAGAAAAACGTTGCTATAATTTAACCAATATATTTATATATTTAAATGCATGAACAAATATTAAAAAGCATATATTGTGATTAAAATTATATTTTAAATAAATGTGATTGTAAATTCAGACCCACTGCTTTTGGCCAAAATACAATCTATACCTATTTGTTCATATATTTATCTTTAACAGGTTAATTTAATATTTTCATATTGTTTTGAGTTATAGTATCATATCCCTTTGGTTCAACTTCAAGAATCCCTTTGTGTTTTTGTGTAGGGCAGATAATGACTACTTGTTTGTTTATTGATTTTCTTATATTTGTATGTCCATGTTTGGGAAGTTTTTGGCCAATATTTCTTTATTTATTAACTTTGTAGGGGTAAATTGGTTAATAAGATCATGTAGTTTGCAAGTGCACATTTCTGTGACACATGATCTGTATATTGCATTGTGTACCCACCACCCAAAGTCAAATCATTCTATGTCACCATATATTTGTCCCCCTTTACCATTTGTCACCCCACTGCCTTCCCTCTGGTAATGACCATACTGTTGTCTGTGTCTGTGAGTTTAAATTTTGTATCCCACATGAGCGAAATCAGTATTTTTAAAAATACCTCTCTGCTTCTTTCTATTTCCTTCTTCTGCAAAGCCTAGTCAGTTTCACTTGCAAAGCTTGCCAAGTCTGGTTTAATTGCCCTGCCCCCGGGGTGGGAGTTGTCCACCCTGCGCAGACCATTCGCCTTACAAAGGCGTTTCTTCCTTATAGGTGGTTTCTGGATCTTTAATTTGCTCCTGCATGAGGGTTCAAGGGTTGCTCTGGACTTTCTTAGCGTGCATATTTCTTGGGCCTGTAAATTATCCCATTTACACAGTTGTTTTTTAAAGTCATCTATTTTTTTGGAGTTTCATTCCTCTTTCTTTTCTAAACTATGCCAGGGATGAAGTTAGATATGGGTAAGCAAATACCACAAAAGTTTAGACACATAATAAAAATTATGTGTCTAAAACTCATTAATGTTGTTATATTTCATTAGTTGTCACTATTAAATCATAATCTATGGGGTGAATATACCAATATACTCATATATGTTTCCATTATACTATTACTAACATTATTTCAAGCATTCCTGATATCCTATGTATGATGTCTCTCAGTGTAATTTTTTTTTTTTGTCTTATGAACACATTATAATGAAATATCTCTGGTAAAAATAATTCCAATATTCAAGTTTAGAAGTTAATGACTAAAATTTTTCCAAAGGAGCTTTGCTCATTTTAACTGTTCCCAACAATGTAAGATATAAAACGTATGAATCTGTTTAAGCTGTGGTTTAAATGTTTTAATTCTTTACATTTATAACATTGCTAGAATTTGTTTCAAGAGTGTAATTCTCAAAGTGGAGTTCTCTATTTTGGGGAATTCATAACACTACACTCTTCTAATGAGAAGCATCCTTACTTCTTAATCTGAAACTAAAGAGGATTGTTAGTCCTGTAGTGAACTGACCTGCAAGCCAATAGAAAAGATGTGCTTTTATATCAGGATAATTAATGCATCACCAACCTGGAGGAAGTCTAATAATAAGCTGCCTTATCCAAAAATTCATTATATGTTCTAATGATATGTCAATCAGTCTGAGGGAACTTGAATAGGAAAATACATGAAAGACTACCTCATGATTGAAATGAATCTATAAGCTATGTTATCTGTTTTCATTGTTGCTGATCAGGCTGGAAGGTGACACTCATGAACGGGCCAGTACAGGAATGTGTTAAAAATGTAAACAGGGCCAGGGGAAATTGGGGAGAGGGAACAGGTCTAAAGAAGGGGAAGGGATTACTCGAAAAACATGTATGAATGACCCATGGACATGGACAATGGTGTAAGGATTGACTGGGAATAGAGGGTGGGCTTGGTGGAGGAAGGCAAGGGGGAAAAGGTGGGACAATTGTAATAGAATAACAATAAAATATTTTTAAAAATTTATGAGTGAGGGCTTGAACTAGAAGCTGAGGGTACTGCCATGAACTTGACAAAGTGAGAAAAGAAAAGTGTTCCTAACAGATTATGGAAATTTTCATGGAATATATCTTTGCTAATCATTTTTAAAGCTTGCCAAATTAATGGGTATAAAATGGTACAGGCTTTCCCTATGAAATGGCATAAAGAGTATACTCCACTATCTAAAAGTTTCCATTATACCACTTCATTTTAATACCTTCACGGCTACCTGTTTTCATTAAATGAAAGATCTCTGAAGAGAATTTTCACTTTTATAAAGAAAACCATTATTGTATAACAAAATAATAAAGAGCTGTATTTGGAGGACTGAAGTAAGAGAAGTGGACATTTATTTTCATATCCTATAAGCTCTGCTGCTTTGGTCGAAACCTGACTGGTACAGAGTTTAGGAAGCAATAGGCAGATAATAAGGAATTTGGGTGTTGTGAGTGCTGCTGTAACAAGTACCTAACTAAACCTGTGAGAACAGCTTATTTAGTTGAAGGCATTTTCAAACAGTGTTGAAGGTAGAGTATGATTCTTGTTGCTTATAGTAAAAATGTAAGAGAAAAGAGATAAATTGATGGAAAGCTCTTATCTGAACTGGAAATAGGACTTGATGATTTTGGAACTTAGTAGCCTATAGAAATGGCAAAAGACACTGAATTAATAGATTGTTAGAAAATTGTGCTCCAAAGAAAAGACTGCAGATGAGCCCACAAGCCTTTTCTGAGACCTTAGAAAGATCACACATCAGAGTATTTAGTCACACCAAAAAAGCCCTTTAAAGAGATAAAAAGTGTGCCTCACAGATCCTTTTAACTAAATCAGAGGACAACTTGGAAGTTTAAGGGCAAGGGTATTGTCTTTCATCCATAATAGCAGGAGCCAGAATTAAAGAAGGAATTATCTTGAAAATATTTGTGGGTTTGTCTTTTGTGTAACGGAATAAACCTCCATTGAATACATGTTTCTTAGTTGTGTGTGTGTGTGTGTGTGTGTGTGTGTTTTTCCCTGGAGGTTTTCTCTTTTCTCTTTACATGAGATTCTCTCTCTCTCTTGCTCTCACTCTCCCTTTCTCCTTTATCTTTTACTTTTTTCTTTTTTTAAACTTAATTTTATTGTTGTTGTATTACATTCATCCCATTTCTGCCCCTGCTCTCCCCTTTCTTTTACTTTCCTAGTATGGAATGCATAAACAATGACGACTTCACTGTACTAGTCAGTGGGGATGCTAGGTGCCCATTTCAGTTCAAACAAATGGCATTCCAGTCCACTCTCCTTGGCCACCAGGGTACCTCCATGTGGCACAAACCATTTTCATTATAATAGCAGTGGCTGGACTTTGTCCAGACAGACCTCCTATAATTGCTGGAGTTGATTGTGAAGGCAGTTTGGACTGCAATTATGACAGCTGTAAATCTATGGTTAGAAAATTGGTCCCACTGAAAAGGCCTTGGAGAGATGGTTAAAATCAGTGTTTTGAATTAACTACATATTTCAATTATCTATAATATTATTGGAATACAGTGAGTTATTAACAAACATTTCTTTAAGTAAATAGTAAGAAAATCAATCCCTATATTGTATCCCGGCAAGAGAAAAGAATCAGCTATTGTGAATAGAAAGAAATCTTGTCACCACTGTTTTGCAATTAATGTTTCCAACCCAACAAAAAAGTTATGGTTCTAGGAAATTGTCAGTGATTTCAAATCTGTGGTATCCAGAAAACTGGTCATAAACCATCAGACAGCCTTCATTGGTCCAAGTTTGAGCCTTAGCTGGAGTGGCTCAGCTGATTGAGTGCCAGCCCATGAACTAAAGGGTCGCAGGTTCAATTCTCAGTCAGGGCACCTGCCTGAGTTGCGGGCCAGGTTCCCAGTTGGGGGTTCATGAAAGGCAAAAACACATTGATGTTTCTTCCCCTCTCTTTCTCCCTCCCTTCCCCTCTCTTTCTCCCTCCCTTCCCCTCTCTCTAAAAATAAATAAATAAATAAATAAACTAATTAATTTTGAAAAAAAGAATTTTTCTTGGTTTTAAAAATAATTTGTTCATTATCATTTGTGTTTTATGAGCACAAGGCATAATTAGTGAGATAGCTATTGTGTATGTGCAAAGCTCTTGACATACCCTTGTTGAACATTAGGATAGCATTTATTCACACACATTGACAACCCACTACAGAGGTTATTTTAGATGAAATGAGATTAAACTTGAATTAATTGCTTTCATTTCTTTCACAAATTGCTGGAAAATTCTAAGTTCATGTCACCGTTTACTGTGTTAATGCAGTGACAAGAAAGATGGTAGGTTCCTGGCCAGAAATATGTCATCAGTGATAAACACCCCTAACAATACTGTACACACAGGTAATACACCACATGTCCCATGTGAAGGAGGGAATGAGCACCTTTTCTACCATGGATCCATTGCAGTGCTTGCTGACCTGGAGGTCTGAAGCATTTGCAGAGGTAGAGAAACTCACAAGTAATATGAATGTATCATAAGACAGAAGGAAAGCAAATAGCAACTCAAACTCATCAGGAATATTAGCCAAACAATAAATCATAGTGGAATTTAATTATAAATGAGGGTAAATGTTCACTATAACTGAAGATTAGGTCCTATGGGCAGGAAAATTCCAAATTCAGTGTCTATAAAATTGTACTTGATATTGGTTGAAAGGTCATGGGGAGGAGATTCTTCATTCTTGATTTGAGCTCATTCAATTTTCTCTCTACTCCACTGTAGATGAATTAGCAATGAATGTGATGATATACTCCTCCCACCCCACTCAACTAATACAGCTGCAAAAGCAGTGGGGGAGGATATTACTTTCAGTGTTTAATTAAGCATTTAAACAAATAGAGCTCAAGTACTCAAATAAAAAATATACATATTGAGGTTACCTGGAGCTATCCTCTTTCCAAGCAAAAGCGGATGGCATTGCACTATCTTGGTGGATAAGGTGTCTTCTTTTCATGGTAAGGCCAGGAAATAGCCACATGCAATTATTTCACAGGCTTGGGCCACACCAGGTGTTTCTGCTTAGTTTATTTTGACAGAATTGCCTTGTAAATCATCAATGATATTGACAGGTTTTTAGAAGCCATATAATTGGTACATTTTATTATCCAAAATGTATGGATTTTATGCATTTTTCATCCAGGAAATTTCTAGAGCCATCACATGCCCCAGCACATACAGTGTTTTAGAAACTAAACTGGAACTAGAAATTAGGTTTCCCTATACTTTGACACCCCATGATTTTATGGAGATAAAAGTAACTCAAAATGAAACTAAACTAACAACAACAGAAGAAAAATTGATACCACTATCATAAAGACAAGAGACAATGATTCTCAGAGTTTAATTTCTAATGGCAGGATATAAATAGTCTGAAAAAAATCACTTGGCCAAGATAATGACTAACTGGTAAGCTCTGCACATAATACGTGCTCATATATACCCAGCGAAAAAGACAAGATTTTTAAAGTTTTAGTCAATATTAAAGTAACTATCAACACAGTCAGAAATTTTATAATACTGACCACTAACTCAATAAGGACACATAAAAGGTCTGAAATAAAATTTAAACTTACATATAGTATTATATATAAATAGACAAAATCAATATCAAATTATCATCTATCAGATGAAAGATTCATGGTCCTTAGCACATGAGGTGGAACTTTCTCAGTTAAATAGGTCCTATGACGTTGTGTTGAATAATTATGCCATTTTGAAAATAATTATGTTTAAACCATTTAAAAAGAGGTTCCACATCCAAATTTGGACTCATTAGCAAGCACCATACATTCTTTCTCAATCATCATCTCGTTTCATCCATGAGCTACATGAGGTTTTATCGAGAATTAGAGGGGTAAAGAAAGCTCTGGCTGGAAAGGATGGCAGGTCCATTTACAATAATGAACTGCTATTTGAAAATTTAGGTATGTCCTTATTATGTCTGAAGCCAAAGGAAGACCTGGAGGCATTCTGAAACCTCATTTGTCATACTCAAGAGGTAATTCAATTAATGAGTTGAAGCCCAAGCTCTAAGTGTTTTAAGGATCATTTGGTTAAACAATTTCATAAGGACAACAGATTTAAAAATGGTTAAGTGCAACTAAAACTGACATTTGGTTACCAACAACTTCCATCCTCAGTGGATTTAGCAATGTGTTTTCCTGGTGGAAATTTGTTTTGGGAGAGTGGGCTGCTCAAAAATCATCCCCCCTCCCCACAAAAGTAGTATTGCTTGGTTAGCACTGGATTTTAGCCTACAGGAGGAAAAAAGGCTAAAAGTGTCAACTGGAAGATTTTTTTTTTTCTTACTGTCTTTGGAATGTAGCATTTGTTTTATTTCAGTATCTAACCCAAAAGGATTTCATTACATAGGATACATGAGAAAACTTGGATCATTTCTTGTAGGCCTGTAGCTATGGCTGAAACCTAGAAGAATCTTAAGTAAGAATGAGGCAGATGTTGCTTTTACACAGGCTATAATAATCCTATTTATATGAAAAACATAATTATGGTTTCAAAGATCAAATACTGATTATTTACTTCACAGATGTACTATGTATACAGCATGGAAGACACAGTTGCATCTAATTACTACAATCTCTCCCACTTTGCACATAGGAGAAGAAGCTGCACATGTCTTTGGGAATTCTCTTTGCTACTAATGTTATTAATATAGGACAAGCTAGTCAACAAATAACCATGAATAACCTAGCAGAGAACCAATGAAGAGAATGATGCTTCAATACTGGCAAAGGCTATTTGTTGGAAACAGCTGTTCAGTGTGGCATTTCTCATGGAAAAATTAGAACTGTACAATACTGTGGACAAAGAACTACACCCACTTGGGCTTCTTCACTGTCACAAAAGAGAAATGAGGAACAACTATAATAGAATTTTATATTTCTTGTATTTTAAAATTATATTTTATTGATTATGCTATAATAGGAATTCCAATTTTCCCGCTTCGCCTTATTTTACCTACTATCCCCCTCTCCCTCAGGCAATTTCCATACCATTGTTCATATCCATGGGTCATGCATGTAAGTGCTTTGGCTATTCCATTTCTTACACTGTACCGTACAACCCCATGGCTATTCTGCAACTACCTATTTGTACTTCTTAATCTCCTCACCTCTTCACCCATTCTCCCAAACCCCCTCCCATCTGCCAACCATCAAAATGCTCTCTGTATCCATGATTCTGTCTCTTTTCTGCTTTTGTGGAATTTATTTTGTTTTTTAGATTCAATTGTTAATAGATATGTATTTATCGCCATTTTAGTCGTTGATATTTTTTACATTTTTAACACTCTTAAGTGCTTTGTCAGGATAATATTATTTATCATTTTGTCAAATGAGTCCTGTGTTCACAAGCAAAAAAAAAGAATTTGAATAAAACCACCCCACTCAAACACACACAATAGATATTGCACAGCTCTCAGAAGCAAAATAATTCTGAACAGAATAACTAAAAGACCAGATACAGAAAGAGAAGAAAGCAGTATGACTCTGGTGATTGACACACTGCTGGAATGAATCAAGTCTAACCATTTTTCATTCTTTTATCACTATACTCAAGAGACTATAGTTGCCTAAGCTTGGTTTTTCTTAATCTTCCCCCAAGGATATGCTTATTGATTTTTAGAGGGAAATGAAGGGAGAGAGAAATGTCAATTGTTACTTCTGTATAAGCCCCAACTAGGGATTGAACCTGCAACATTTTGGTGAACATGTTAAAAGGAAGGGATGGACTCCCTGTTGGACAGTCCCATAAAGAATGGTCACAATGGGGAAGAGGGGATCCTATAAAAGGAAGTCAAGGTGCTGTTACTTGAAGAAGACAAAACATGATGAATAGCCACAGATAGATAGTTTTTATGAATTTGATTATAGAATTCAATGGAGATATTTGGTGTTTTCACCATTAAGCAGTGGGAATTCATTTTCTGAAACTTATAATAAATTTTTCTAACATTTCTCTAGAGGATGAGGAAATATCTCTAGCAAATATCTTACAAATTGGCCTTTACATGTTGCAATAGACTCCTCACACTATTTTAGAGCCTGTGCAAAGAGAAATTTTGATAGGACCAATTTTTTATGGAGCATATAGATGAGGTTTCATGCCATTTAAAACATTAATTCTTTTACTGATCTCAAATGGGATTTAATTGTTCCTGTAACTAATCATGAGCTTTACATTAAAAGCTAACAAACTGATGTCAGTTTTCTTAATTTTTGCAAATCACTAATGATAGTGATGGTGACAGAAAATCTTCAAATATGCAAACATCTAATAATGTTTCTAAGCCTGATAGTATCCATTGGTAAACATAAAAATATTATATATATATATATATATATATATATATATATATATATATATAGGTGAAGTAGAAACTAAAGTTTCTACTTTAGTTTTGGGGAAATTATTTGTTATTCTTTTCTCTGTATCAAATAAAGACTATCTTATTAACCAATGGTTTTCAGTTAAGTTACTTTAAATACTACCCACTTCCTTTGACAGTAGAAAAAACTGGGCAACAGTCGTACAGAACTTCAGTATGACTTGGTTTTGAACATTACTTTTCCTATCCCTTTTGTTTTTCCTTTTCTGGTGAGATAATGGAAACAAGTTTTCTTCCTCAGCCATGTTTCTTTTGGCTGCTGAAATACTGTGAAGTATCAAGTTTGGTTTGAGGGTTTGTTTATTGCTTGGTGTTTCATTTGAGCCTTTTAAATATTTTGCAGCACCCATTTAAGTTTATGACATATCTAGTATAATATAAAGTCTTAGGACAAAATGTAATTCCCTCAAAGTCAACAACCACTGTAATTGTGCCTTTTGCACCTGCTCATAGAGAAATGGACGGCATCCTTATTCAGCTCTGAGGGAGAGAGAGGTGCCTTGAAAGTAGTTTCATCTATTTCAATAGTACTTATTTAAATAGTCATAAAGGAGGGATGGTTTTACAGTTGCATAATATACTATCACTTTAAACCAGGCACAGATGTTTCAAATCAAAGTGGTCCATTTATGAAAGCACAAAACCAAAGAAACTTTTTAAACAGTAGGATGACAGATGGCCTACTTATCAATGAGCCTGCTTCAGAAACCCTAGGTGCTCTCCCATTAAAAAGGACAAACCTTTTAAAGTGGGTATACATCATACCATTTCTAAAAATGTGGGATTCAAAACTGCTGGCACTTAAGATCACATCCACAAATGCAGCCTTGGTTGTGTGATAAGCCTTCTACACATAATTAGGATTTTAAAACATTAAAACAGCGAAAACCATGCAGTAACAGCATTACCAATGTAATAAGATTGTCCAGGAAGAAAAACCACATTTACACTTGTATTAACTGAGGAGGTCAGAGAACCTACATAGCTAGTAATATTTCTCAAGCTAGCCCTGCCAAAAATTTCTGAGAGCAATAAACCCTCTCTGAGAGGGTATAGAACATTCGACCATTAAATGCAAACTTCTAATTGGTTAAATTTAAGAAAATAAGACACAGCTCATTTCACTTTTTAGAGGTGACATTAATGAAAATAAAATCAACCATCTTAAAGTGAAAAATTTAACATAATTTATTACATTTACAAGGTTGTACAACAAACACCTCTAATTCCAAACATTTTCATCAGCCCAGAATAAGATTCCATAAACATTAAGCAATTATTTCTCATTCCTTCGAAACTATTAACTTGCTTTTTATTTCTATAGACTAACCTATTCTGGATATTTTGTATAAGTGGAATTGTACAATAAGCAACATTTGTGTCTGACTTTATTTCAGTTAGCATAAATACTTTTGAGACATGTATCTGTACTTTATGCCTTTATAAAGCTGAATATTTTTGGATTTTATGTAAGTATCATAATTTCTTTTGCATTTAGCCATTTACTTACATTTTTAAAAGGATTTTTATTCATTATTTTCAGAGAGAAGGGGCAGGGAGGAAGGAAGAAAGGGAGAGAAGCATCCATGTATGGTGGCCTTTTACCTGCCTCCAGCTATGGACCTGGCTGGAGACCTGGTTATGTGCCCTGGCTGGGAATCGAACCAGTAACCTTTGGGTTCACAGGCTGGTGTCAATCCATTGAGCCACACCAGCCAGGGCCATTCACTTATATTTAAGTTGTTTCATACTTTTGTCTATTGGGAATAGTGATACAATACTATCATTACTTGTGTACAAGTATTTTTTTAAGACCTGTTTTTGATTGTTTTGAGTACGTACCTAGGAATAGAATAGCTAAGTCAGATGGTAATTCTGTTTAATTTTTTGAGAAACAACTAAACTTTAGTTACTGAACAATTTATGTTGTAATCAGCAATGTATGCTGGTGGCAATTTCTCCACATCACCAATATTAGTTATTTTTGCATTAAAAAATTTATAACAATTATCTTAATGGGAGTGAAATGATATCTTGTGGTTTTCATTTGCATTGACCTCATGACTAATAATGTTGGACAGTTTTTCTTTTTCTTTTTTTTTTTTAGGTACCTGCTGATAAGCACATTTATTTTCAAGCTGCTCAATGAGCATGTTTTTTTAAAATTTAATTTTATTGTTGTTGTATTACATCCATCCCCTTTTTGCTCCCCTCTGTCCCCCTCCCCACCCACCCATTCCCCCCAAAGTCAATCCCACCTGTTGTCCATGTCCATGGTTCCTTTATACTAGGTTCTAGTCTAAGCTGCTCCCCTTCCTTGCCTCTGCCTCCCCCCACCCCCCTCCCCTCTGCCTATTTTATTACAACTTAGTTGAAATGGTTTCCATTTTGATTTATAAGGACAGGAATCAAAGGCTAGGATCCTCAATTTTACAGGTGGTTTATCTTTGTCATGTCTGAATAAAGATGAGCAGAAAATGTCCAAATATATAGGTCGTCCTACTCCACTCTTCAATTTCTATCTCATCACAAAAGAATGTCAGTAGATGAAATAAATTGCTATTTTGATCATTTGAGTCTTACCTACCATACTGATTATTTTTTCTTTTTAACCTTATTCTTTAATGTACTTTTTTGGCACATCGAATGACTACCTATCCTAGAAATTGCAATTTCTACTTCCAAAATATATCCAACATATCTATATTTTTTACAGTGTCCTGTTCTTTTCCACAGAAGTCTCATCATAATATTTATTTGTTTATTTCTTATCTACTAGATAGTGTATTCCATGAAGACAAAACCCTGCATTTATGGATCACCACTCTATAATATGTACATAAACATATTAAGAAATTATCCACTGTACAGATAACTTATATCTCTTTAATGAAATTGAAAGGGTCATGTTAACTTAATTTCTTCCCACTTAATGTATTACTTATTTCCCTAAATTCTATCCTTTCACTTGAATATTTAATATTTTTTTTACTCAAATACTTCTTTCCCCACTGCCATGCATAGGCTCAGGACACCTTTAAGAAAACAAAATTAAAAACTTACCTACTTTGCCAAACACATGCTATATTCCTCAGTCTCTGCCTTGGCTGCTGTTCTCAGCTGGATGCATTTGGTTGGCAAGCTTGATCCTTAGCAAACTCTGATATAGACATCAAAACAATGGCCTTAGTTTTCTTTGTGACATGAATATATATTAATACATATATATATATATATATATATATATATAGAGAGAGAGAGAGAGAGAGAGAGAGAGAGAGAGAGAGAGAGAGAGTTTCCCATTCAAGTCTTGTTCCCAAACTACTTAGAACTTAAATTACTAATGGATAACCCTCAGACTTACAAATTGGCCTGAATTCACACTTACATTGTCCATCCCCAGGTTAGTTCATTCTGTGTTGGCCCAAGTTGATTAATTTGTACAATTTTTTTTTATCAAGTTTTTATTCAAGTACTGAAGTCCTGTAATATTTTTGTTCACTGAGTAGTCTCCCTGCTGTTTTGACTTACTTTGCCAAAACTTTTAAAAAACTGTATGTAATCATTCCTTCTATCTTGGCAACATCAGTCCATTCTTTAATCTTTGTATTATAATTCCTCACTCAACCTTAGCAGCACAATTGTTTTCTAGAATGATCTCCAAGTAATAAAACCAATTTCTTAGCTCTCACTAATGATTTTCCTGCAGGAGTTGATTAAACAAGTTGTTTTCACCGAAGTGTTCTTAAACTTCATTTGTGACCATTCAGTCTTGCTTTTTTCCTCCCAATTTTTTCAACTGAACTTTTTGTTGTTTTTCTGATAACTGCTTTGTTTCCTGCTCCTTAAATGTAAAATGCTGCTGGCTCTTTCCATTTCAGTTTCTTTCTTAGAGAATTAATTTACCTTCATATCTCAATTATCACTTCTACATGAAGCTTTTGTACTTAGCTCAAACCTTTCTGGAACATTCTTCTCATATTTCTCTTTAATAGTTGGCTGTTTATATTTTGATGTTCCATTGAGACCTGACTTTCAGTAT
The DNA here is from genome assembly GCA_004026585.1 of Noctilio leporinus. Classification (NCBI taxonomy): domain Eukaryota; kingdom Metazoa; phylum Chordata; class Mammalia; order Chiroptera; family Noctilionidae; genus Noctilio; species Noctilio leporinus. The sequence continues at coordinate 184,951 of PVIW01001022.1, forward strand.
GTCAAAAATCTGAACCCAGAATCTAATTACCAAAACCTTATTTCTGCTAATGGTTACTACATTTTTTCAGTTTTCAGTCTTGACATACCAGAATTACACAAATAGTAAAACTCATAGGTACAAACAACAGTGTGGTGGTTATCAGAGGAAAAGGGGGGTGGGGGAAGTGGGGGAGGGTAAAGGGGGATAAATGGTGATGGAAGGAGACTTGACTTGGGGTGGTGAACCCATAATTCAATATACAGAATTGTACACCTGAAACCCATATAATTTTGTTATAATAAGCATAACTCTCCCATTTTCATTCCATTCTGACTGGAGATTCCATCTGTAGGAACTTGACATCTATCTCCCTGTAAGCACCAGGAAATGTAGCCTCGTGTTTATGTAAACAATTTGAAGCAGGGAATAAGTTATTGCCACTGAAGCAGAGAAATCTGTAGGAACATGTGATGCAAAAATTAACTCTCCAATTTCCCAATTGATTTTTTTACTATTTTATTAGTCATTTAATTTCAAAGTATTTCACATAAATTACTTCAGAACATGTTTTTGACCCACTATTGCTGATGCTGACTAGTCAATGGCAAAGAACATGAGAATCATCCTAAATTTAAGTCATTAAAATATAGTTTTCATAGTAAAATGAGTTCGAATTAAATGGAAATAAAATGTGTTGTGTAGAGTTAACTAGAAAAAGCCACTATGGGATTCACAAAAGGCACCAAGGATAAAATTTTAAAACTTAGGAGCGACAATCTCCATTCTTTTAAATATGTCTATGTAGATTCTATATGACATGTATCATAGGGAAGTGATTACTTCTTGTACATTATTTTCAGCTTTTGAAAGCTGTACATTGGTTTTTTTTTCTTTTTAAATTACATTTTATTGATCATGTTTTTATAGTTATCCTAATTTATCCCTTTGCCCCCCTCTACCCAGCAGGTAGAACAGGAGGCACTAAAACTTTAACATTTCCTTGAAAGCTCCACATCATTTTTGATTCCTCCCACTCTCCTATTCCCTATGGCCAACCAGTTGCTGAATTATATTAATTTATTTTCTTTGGTATACATGTTATTCATTCTTTTCTATCTGTTTCCTCTGTTACTGCTTAAGTTCACATTGCCCTACTTCAGTCAGAAATTTCTTCTTTCAGTACAATTTATATATTTTATATGCCTACTTGAAAATATCTATTGCTCCTCCCCAGCTATCACATTAACAGGGACCACACAACTTGGCATCAAAGACCCTCATCATTTTATTTCAAATTACCTTTCTTAGGCTTTTATTTGTCTCATCTACCAGACCATGTACAAATGATCACTGACACATGATTTCGATCATTCATGATTATCTGACTCCATCTCTCTGGAATGCCATTTATATCCACCTTGAATTCCATATTGCAATATTCTACAATTCTATCTCACCACTTCTTTAATGAAACCGCTTTTGACCCATCTAAGTAGATGTGATTCTTTATTCATTTGTTCCCACACCATTCTGTACCTATTTTAATGCACTAGTCACATTCTGATTTTTATTTTTAGATATTTTTCACTTATCTTCCTTCTATTGCCATCTCTTAGCTAGCTCCACTCCCAACTTCATCCCAGCTAATGTGTAAGCAATTTAAGAGCATAGATGATCTTGCTTATGTTCGTATTCCCTGTGGTGATTAACAGATAGCTTACACACAGAAAGTACGCAGTAAAACCATTCAGTTGAATTAAAATTTAAAATGTCAGAATTCCTAATGCATGTGGTAGAGGTATAAACCATCTGTTAGTGCACATGAAGAGAAAAGGAAGTCTACTAGATTCTTTAGTAGGGCAAGTGTCACAATAAATATAGCACTCCATGGGCTGCCCCCAAACACATTCAGATGACACAAAACTGGCTGGCTGTGAAATAATAGACAATCAGGAATCAAAAACAGCCTGTGAAGCCCCCGAGGGCTATTCAATGCAACTCACTTCACAAAAAAGCTTGTATGTGAATATTCATAGCAGCTTTATTTGTAAAAGCCAAAATTTTTGATCAAACTAGGTGTCCCTCAACTGGTGAATTGTTAAAAAAAAGTGCCTACATATAATGAAATATTACATCTGCAATTAAAATAAACTATTGATACATACAAATACTACTCAGCAATTTAAACAAATATATTGATTCAACTTAGTTGAATCTCCTTGGAGTTACATACAGTAAAAAAAATCAATCCCAAAATGTTTCCTATAATTTGGTTGTATTTATATGCAGCTTTTGAAATGAAAATTTTTAGAAATAGGGGAAAATGGAAATTTCCAGGGGTTCAGTACATTTTCAGAAGGGCAGGGAGTCTTTTGTTGATGGGAATGATCAGTATTTTGAATATGGTGGTACATTCACAAATTTTCAGTTGTGAGAAAATGTTATAGAACTAAATACAAACTTGCATACACACACACACACACACACACACACACACAAATGAATATGAGAGTAAATCTATGGAAATCTGAATAAGATCAGTGGGTCTTATTGTCAAATGTCTCACTGCACTATTGTTGTATACCTTTGCAAATGTTACTATTGTGCAAACCAGGTAAAAGATAGAGAGTATATTCCTGCATTATTTCTTAAAATTGCATGTGGATCTGTAATTATCTCAATAAAATGACCTTTCTCCTTTGAGGAAAATAAATCTTAATTTCTTATTTTAGTGTTAATGATGGAAGAGAAAAAGAAAAGAATTGTGCAGAAGGAAAACAAACCACCCAGGGAAATACTGAACACTGATATGCTCATGACCCTACCTCAGTGAGAGAAGAACTAATCCTGGTGGTCTCATTTGGAACTCCAAACTTGTTATTCCACAGAAACCTTATTAAACATAATATAATGCTTTGTGCTATGATATGTATAGAATAATACCTAAAGGACCTTCAAAGTAATATAAAATGTTACTGGAGTGTTATAGATATTATTTACCATACTAAATATTCCCCTGGGGGAAAAGAATTAATATCCAAACAAATTACATACATATGAACTTGGCAACCTTCTCATAAATTTTAAACAGTTATTATATTTACAGTAATTTAAAACTATTTTATTTTAATACAAATAAATTTTTCATGTCCATATATATATATATAAACTTCAAGAATCATCAGTACCACATTCATTAGTCACATTGCCAAGAAAAATTTGATTTATCTTTAAAACATGCACCAATTATTTTATACATATATTGTAACTTCTAACTGATTTTATTTCTATATATCTCTATTCTGTATTTATGCTCATTAATTGTGTTCTTTCTCTTTTTCTTATTTCTTCAAGTCAAGGCTTGAATGTCTATGAATCAAGTATGTAGATTTGAAGAGAGAAATGGTTCCATAAAAATGCTGCTGAAGAGATGAATGTTCAGACACTTAAATAATAAAAATTTTATGACAAAAATTCAAATTAGAGTTAAAATAAGGAGTATCTTAAAACTATATTTGAGGTAGAGGCACCCAGTCAAACTATACGCAGATGCCTAATCCATGGAAATCATGAAATAAGTGCTTATTCTTTTAAGTAAATAAGTTTTAACGAAACCTAATATATAGCAATAGATAACTAATATAAAATGTCTGGAAAATTGAAAAGCACAATAACTTACATTTTTTATCAACACACATGTATGACATGATGAAAACACAAATAGGAATGTTAACACCAAATTTCAGATAATGCTTACTTTTGGAATAGAGGAAGAGAAAATTAATTTGGGTAGGGCCATGCAATGGCAAAGCATAAGGGGTTTTCAATTGTACCTCTAACATTTTATTTCTTAAAAAGTGTTTCAGGGCCCTGGCTAGTGGCACAATGGATAAGGTGCCAGCCTGTAAACCCAGAGGTTGCTGATTTGATTCCCAGCCAGAGCAACATAACCAGGTTGCAAACCAGGTCTCCAGCCAGGTCCATAGCTAGAGGCAGCTGAAAGGCAATCATACATTGATATTTCTCTCCCTCTCTGCCTCTCTCCCCTCCCTTCTCTATGAAAAATAATAAAAATCTTTTAAAAAAAAAGTGTTTCAGAAGCAAATATATTAAATGATGTCATTAGGTAATAGGGTTGTTAATCTCCTTCTCTGTTTTCTGTATATTTTGGAAATATCTCATAAGTAAAAATAACAGTAATAATAATATAAAAATTCTAGATATTTACATTTATAAAAACATATTGATCTTTATTTTCTGCACCTTGATTTTGTACTGAGTCAGAGTGGCTGATTATGTGCAGGTACCATAATTTAGACATTGATGTAGATAAGCGTTTTAATTGCTTCCCATATTTCATTAAAACATTGTCTCTAAATATTATTTATATTTGTGGAAATGCTTGTTCAGGAAAATTTGGAGAAATGGATTTTATAATTTATAGTTTTGTTCAATTTACATTTTAATTAATATTTCTGTTGGTTCTCTGCATATTCTCCACAAATCTATCATTATAACAACATTATATGAATACATTCTCATGAACACTATCAATATTTTCTATATGAAATCATTGAAAATGTGATGAGAAGAAGATGTTTTAATTTGCATCTTTTTGATTAGCAAATATGAAGCTTCTTTTCCTATTTTATGAGCATTTTGCAATTCTTTTGTTAATTCTTCTTGTGCTCATTTATTTTTATGAGCTTTTCATTTTTATTGGTCTACACATTTTTTTGTACATGTTTTTCCCAGTTCGCTACTTGTTTTTCTAATTTGTTTATAGTGTTTTTGTTGCATAGGCTTTTTAATGCATTTAAACCTGCCTGCATTTTTACCTTTGATTTTTGTTTCTGTATATATTCTCTTATATTTTCCTGAAGTGCTTAAAATTTGTCATACTTTTGGTTTACATTTAAATCATCCTTCTTTTCCAATTACTTGAAACCCTACCCTTTTCACACAGATTGACTTTCTAACATGTATTGCTCATATAGCAGTAGACAAGCTACATGTAAACATTTCTAAACAGTTTCCTGATCAACATTACATTAGTTAATGTTGCTTTCCTGTAAAGATTTTATTTCTTTTTAGAAAGAGGGGAAGGAGAAAGAGGAGGACAGAAACATCTATGTGAGAGAGAAACATCGATCAGCTGCCTCTCTCACATGAGCCGATTGGGGGACAAAACCTGCAACCCAGGCCTGTGCTTTGGGGTTGGAACCTGCAGACTTCAAATAACAATCATCTAAGGCATTTAAGTCAGAAAGAAAATTGCTGTTTTCTAAACACTTGCCAAGTGTTTCTCACACAGTATCTCTTTTGAGATACTAACATAATGGCATACTCAGTGATTTTAGTTTTATATTCTATTTCAGATCAATAAAGCCATAGACTGGGGACTAGGGTTTAGTACAGTAGATTTCCTTTCTAGTTTACCACAGTTCCTAGAATTACTTAAATGTCTTTCACCCAAAGGGCTTTTGCTACTCCTAGTCCAGGTGAGTCAGCATTATTAATGGGTGTGAGTTCCTTTCAAATGCAGGTGGAGGTTCTAAGGGAATTCAGGTCACACAAACACTGATGGGGCTGCATATTATGTCTTGGAAGCCTGGGGGCTTTTCCAGAAATGCAGATAAGTGGCTGCAGATGGCTAACTAAGCAAGATGTATCATTTTGCAACAAGTGTGTGTGTGTCCTTTGGGCCGGACTGCTGTATGGCTTTTTCCAGGAGTAGAGGTTAGGAGGGGGTAGGCCCCCTCTTACTTATACAGCTGGGAAGAAAGTTCCCCAAATTAGAGGCTTTTTGGGAAATCTCATTATGCAGCTTCTGTTGCTAAATAGAATCAGAGAGGTAGGACATCTTCAAGATCTCTGATTTCTTCATATACTTAATCTGATCCATTCCTAGTATAGCTAAACAAGACTGTACACCTACTGTTCACAAAGTAGAGTAGACTGCAAAGTCTATGAATAAGAAATAAGTGTATTAGAACATTCTCCAAAACAAAAGATTTGTCTCTTGAGGTATTAACAACCTTAAACTACACAGAGAACTGCAGCAGATGTGAGATTACAGTTATTTTTTACATACCCAGTTCAAATGCTTAGATGTGTTTTCCTTCTCATTGCAATTTTCATTTGCTTCATTTTTCCTGTTCAGGGAATACCTCAGGCATGGTGGATATTTTCCCCCAATTTTACATGAAAATAAACACACTGGCCCTGGCTGGTATTGCGAAGTGGATTGAGTGCTGGCCTGCAGAGAATTGAAGAGTTGCCAGTTCAATTCCCAGTCAGGGCACATGCCTGGGTTGTGGACCAGGTCCCCAACTGGGGGCATGAGAGTGACAATCACTTGATGTTTATCTCCTCCTCTCTCCCTCTCACTTCCCCTCGCTCTAAAAATAAATAAATAAAATCCTTTAAAAAAAATAAAATAAAAAAATAAACACACTGATAAACAGATAAACACACACAGACCCAACTCTGTAAGCTTTTGTTACCTAACAAATCAAAACCAGATTAAAATGGTTCAAAAGATTTGTTTGCTTAGCTTTTGTTATTGTCTAGTAAGCAGCCTAGAAAATGATGGGAGAAGCCATGGTGGAGAAACTGCACAATCAACTGGAAAAACCTGTGAACATAGTTCCAGGGTCCTCCATCCTGTTAGCTCCTGATTCCTTGTCCTTCCTCTGTGCTTTGGGACAAAGTATGCTGCTGAGAAATGGCATTGTAACTGCTTGAGATGATTTTCAACCAATAGCATGTGAACTATTTTTAACCTGTTTTATTATGAGACTTCTGCCCAGTTTCTCAAGAATTGGTCAAGCTAGAAAGAAGGGAATAACCATTTTCAAGGTTTGATTGTAAAATAAATTACCTCCAAATGAAAACTAATCTAGACAGAGTCTTAGGCTTACCAAAAATGACTGTGCAGGAGCTAGGGGAGTTATGGTAGGGGTGTGAAATTTCACTTATGCAAGATGAGTGTCTTAGAGATTTACTGTATTGTACATGTATGCATTTGTTGAGATCTCATACTAAATGTTTTTCTCAATGAACAAAAAATAAAAATAAATCTACAAAAATTCATAAGGTCTTTCCCAGATATATGATAAATACATGGCAATGCAAAAATTAATTCTGGAATATAAGAATATAATAAAGTTTTCATTTATGATTTTTGTGCTTCTTTAAATAAGTTATTATTCATTTTGTGTAATAGTTTTCATTTTTTCAGTGAACGAGGTTAAATATGTTTGCATTTGCTAATTTTGTTTTTCACATCTCTGGAAATAATGTAGTATCTCCCTTGAAGCTTTTCTTTAATGTTTGCACATGTGATGAGCTAGCTAGCCACCTCTTTAAGTCTTTACATACTGAATTCCACACAAAGAGACCTTTAACAACAAGCCTGGCTAAAGATTCTGATATTTTGGATGTAGATTGTGAATTGGTGTGATTTAATAGTGTCTTGTTTTTCTTTTCCAAGACCTTGTAATATCTTGCTCCTTCTGGTGTCTTAGAACTCAGAAAATTTCATTCTATGATAGTTCAATTTCTTTTGATAGGAAAAATTTCTTGTGTCTGGAAGATAGACTTTGGGAGGTAACACTTCTTTTTTAAGGAGAGAGGGAGAAAATGGAAAATTGGCTCTTCTGAATTCAGCCTTTCAGTCAATTCCTTGTTAGCCCAATGTTTCTAAAAGTCTTATGAAGGAGAAATGGTGAAAATAGGCACTGCTGACTTCCAAAGGGGCTAGTTGTCTATTCAGAAGAAAGAATGAAAAGGGAGACAGAGAATCTCACAGAAATAGAATTCCTGTCAGGCATGGAATGGTATAAAAATATCCTGTAAGGTACAGATAGTGCACTTTTTAAAAGATGGTAGAACCATTTTGTGTAAATGTAGATGCATGAATTATAATCATAATAGTGCTAGGTGCCATTATTGATTTTCAAGCAGTGTGATCTGCATACTACCATCTCCACAGTAACCTCTATTTTACCCTAATTCAAAAAGCTTTTAATCCCAAATGCTACTTTTGTCTTCAGCACACTGAGATTCAACTAATTTTACAATTAAAATATATTATGCAATTAACCAATAATAACATAAACTCCATTAAGATACATTAGCATATCCAATATGAGGTAGAAGGCCTGGGGCAAAATAAAAACTTAAGCTTTACAAAAGTAGGTTACTTCTAACCACTTTTCCTAGAGTACCTATGATAACAGACCTCACACTTAACCCTAAGGGTAACAGACTAAATTAAGCCATTGTTGTTTAATGCATAGCATTTTCAGAAGGCTACACGTTATTCATTTTCTGGCAGTCATTTCAAACCCCCCCAGATTAACAAACATTACTTAATATAGAAAGCTTTCACATTAGTATGGCAACTTTGATTGCAGTTTGGCTTTGGTATCAGACCCTTTGAGGTTTCTCCTAGAACAATAACCTTTTAATGTCAAAATAACTGCCTTTCTAGTCTGCCTTTGATGCAAATTTTCCAATATACAGGCATTCTTTTCATTTTAATTCAGCAAGAATACACTGTTAAATGTTTCATGTAAGAACCTGACTGGTACCTTGTGAACTATAACTTAATTTGAAGAGTGATCTCTTTTGTTACATTTTGAATAGAATATTCAAAATATTCAATTTGAGTACAATTCGTATAATATTACGTTCCTTGAATAATTCAGATGCAGTCACTTTTTTCTTGATTAGTGAATCAAGAAAGAATATATTTTATTTTATGACATGTGGCATTAATAATTTATTACTTCACTCACAAATCTTTCAGAAGAGTAATAGGAAACATTCAGGGTAATTCTAAAAATCATAAATACACTAATACCAGGTAGCCACAGCATGTTATGAAGAGCAATCTTGATGGAATTTATAAGAGAAGTTTGATTTCTGACAAGCACAGCCATATAAAATAACTTTTTTCAATGAATTTGGAATAATTTTCCCCATTGGAATTATCTAGGTAACGCTATCTGTGTAAAATGTCTTCTAAATTATGTTTTTTGTTCATAGTATTTCTATGACTGACCAGGCACATTAAATTAAAACAGCCAAGTTGTTGCTCTTAGACTTCTTAGTAAAGAGCTCAAGGACATCTACAATGCACAAACTATGTTAAAATCCACCACTGAGACAGTTTCCAGATCAGTTATGTTTGCCATAAACCTTTCTTAATATGTTGCCAAATATTTGTAAAGTATAAGTTTCATAACTTATAAAGTCTGAGAATGCAGACTTTATGGTGAAATCTACCAAAAGAAATACTAAGCTGAGCAGTTGTGAAATGCAATATAAGAAGGAAGAGGTATATCTTTTTCCACCCTGGTGACCTTCTGAACCTGGCTCTGCACATTTCTAACTGCCTGGACCCTGGAAGTGGACAGCAGACAGAGGTTTGAATCTAAGGGCCACAGTCTACTAGCTATGGACACTTGGATGGTGGAGGAGTGAGTGGAAACTACATTAACCTCCTCCCAAAACCAATCTGGAATTACAACTTATTTGTGGAGAAATCATCCAGAATAACCAACTGAACACTAGCTGGAGAGAAGCCTTATAACTACAGACCAACAGAAAAAACTGCTTTACCACAACATGACTGGTAGGAAATGTGGAGACATGAGAGGGCTGGCTGGGCTCCCAAGGGCAGCAGCTGAGGTCTGGAGGATATTCTAGGGGCCGGGGGTTCCCCCTGAGGAGGGTGGGGTCTAAACCCCAAGCTGGACTCCCCAGTTTACAGCATCAGAGCCAGAGAGGAACCCAGATAACATCCAGCCGTGAAAAGCAGCAGGTTTTCTGTCTGCCAGGGAGAGACAGCTGGAGAAGCAGAGAGCCTCTTAAAAGGCCAGAGCCCAAAAATTTTGTTACAGCCACTTCCCCTGGGCTCTGGCAGAGGGAGGGCATAGTCGACTAGAGACGCTTCAGGGAGTCCAGGGTTGGTGGCTTTTGGGGTAGAACTGAGAAAGCAGCATCCAGGATCCCTGTGCTGAGTCATTCCCCATACTGCAAGAGCCATTATAGTCAGGCAGAGCAATCCTCTCCAAGTGGCATCAGCCTGAGGGGAAGCAATAGCCCCACTTATAGGAATTACTCTGCTCCACTCTGTGGAGCTCAAGCCAGGCTCCTGATTACAGCTTGATTAGTTTAACAACTGATCATTTTTCTGAGGCAGAAAATACAAACACCAAATGAAAGAACAAGGGAATTCTCCAGAAGAATTACATAAAACAGAGGCAAGCAATTTATTAGTTTAGAGTAATGATTATAAGGATACTCAACAGCATGAAAAAAGATATAGAAACCATAAAAAGAAGGAATAGGTACAGAAAACTATCAAGCTCTTGTCAAATAAAAATCTTGTGTTCAGTGAACCACTAGTTAACTTTGCACTGTAACTATATCAGAGGGTAGGATCAAGTGAGTAAAAATCTATTATAATTTAACTAAAGTGAACTGGAAAGTGAATCGAGTGATAAATATTGATATTGCAGACCCTCTGAGGTAATATAGCATTGCAAAGATTATTTTATAACTGAAGACTTTAGTGGTTTTGATGCTTTTGATTTCTACAGGTCTGTCACCCCAAAGTCTAACATTATAATGCATTTTGTGAAGCTTCCTGATGGAAACTGAACACATACATTTGTCTTCTTGCTCTATTGAGCTAGTGTTACTATGGGATTCATGAATCTTTGAAAAGGTTCTGTCTATTTTTCGGTGAAGATGTTAGAAATCTCAGCTGGAGAGGGCCCTAAATGGAAAAGGAACAGAGTATTTTACTACATGAGAGCTTCCCTTAAAAATACATGAATCCATGCCAAATCTACAAGAAATATATTTCCTTCAAAAGCCAATAATAAGTGGTAATAAGTGAACCAATTGATTTTTCAAAAAAATTTTTGAAGATTTTATTTTAAGAGAGAAGGGAAGGGAGAGAAGCAGAAAGGGAGAAAGACATCAATGCATATGGTTACCTTGCACCTGCTTCCAGCTACGGACCTGCCTGGAGACCTGGCTTACAACCTGGTTATGTGCCCTGGCTGGGAATCTAACCATGACCTTTGGGTTCGTAGGCCAGTGCCTAGCCACTGAGCCACCAGCCAGGGCCAATTATGTTTTTTTAATCAAGCTAAATATTAGGTCACTGAGTTTTGTACTTAATGAAATATGGATTTTTCAACATTCATTTCCAGTATAGCACTTTACCCCTATTTGCAGAGTTTGTATTCATATTCACTGTTGTAGGTTGTTATTGTTCTTACCCAGGTTGTTATGATAATGTCTATAGGTAATGTGGTGATTTCTAATCTGTGTTATTCACTGCAGTCTGAGGTTTTGTCACACAAGGATGGAGTAAGGATGGGAAATAACACAAATTAACTTACATGAATATTATGCTTCTAAAATGCCTATCTTTTTTTACCAGAGGTGAAATTTTTGCTTGATTTAAATTTTGGTTTCTTTCTTCCTTCATCAGCTAACCCTTGGTGATAATGAGCAAATCAATATCACAATAATAACAAGGGATAAAAAAAGAAAGAAGACAACGCACCAGATTAGGTGTTGTATAAATCTTAAACGCCAGGACTAATAAAATTGTTAAATGCAGCTGATTATTAACTAATCCTGTGCAGCTTGAGAGATGCCAGTGTACTGGGACTCTCTCCATCAGCCAGAGTAAAAGTGAAGCCATTTGGATCCTAAAGGGTTGTATAGAAAAATTCTTACGTGGCTTTTACATTAAATGTAGCAATAGGCTTATTCTTATATACAGGGCTGGGCAAAAGTAGGGTTACAGTTGTGAGTACATGAAACACACCAGGTTTCACTTTATTATTATTTATTATTTTCCATACACCTGTAAATGAATATCTAAGTTTGTCTTAAAAGATGGAAAATAAGTCTTCTAAAACACTACCTCCTTGTTCACCAACTTTAAAAAGTGAGAGAACCCTGGCTGGTGGCACAGTGGATAAGGCGCCGGCCTGCAAACCCAAAGGTCACTGGTTCGATTCCCAGCCAGGGCACATAATGAGGGTGCAAGCCAGGTCTCCAGCCAGGTCCCCAGCTGGAGGCAGGTGAAAAGCAACCATAAATGGATGTCTCTCTCCCTCTCTGCCTCTCTCCCTTCCTCTCTCTCTAAAAGTATTAAACTCTTTAAAAAATTAAAAAATAAAAATAAAGTGAGAGAAATGATGTTCATTCAAAGATTTATAGTGAATGTCCTAATAGAATAAACCAAAAAAGGAAGCTAATTCATGGATGTGTACTATATATGAATTTTAAAACCAATTTAAAATGAAATAAAAACCTTTGAGTTTTGAATTAACAAACACACAATACAATGCATCTTTATGTTTATAACTTTATTAATGAATATAAGAAAACATGCAATACAGAACCTGAAATAGAACAATCCATATACATTTGCCACTGGACTACATACTGCCATCCGGGGCCACACAATAACCAACCCTCTCACTTCCAAAGCGCCACCAGAGCTGCTTTGGGCTACTGTTCATTTCAGATACTGTATGATGTCACAGAGGAGGACTCTTTTCAAAATACAAACATAAATCTGTATTTCATAAAATTCCAAGTATTTTAAGCAGAGATAGCATAAATTTCACACATTGTATTTCTAAAAATATCACATACAATCACCAAACAATTGTCTTCATTTTTTTTTCATTTGTGCACACACATTACTACTTCAGTTGTTGTCAAGTTGCACTGCTTTTAAAAATCACGTTTACAGAAAGCACATGGCTTGTTAGTGTACAAAAGCTACTACGAATGTTTTAAGGTCTCTGCATAAAATTGTTCTGGTGTGGTAATTGGCACATGATGTAAAAATATTTTGTTCAAACACAGTTCAGCTTCTCTTGTTTCCATGTTTCCAGGGCAATTGTACCACTTGGAAACAGCCAAAATAGTGCCTAATGATTGTGATGAAAGCTTTCCCTAAACATCATTATAAATTTGGTTTGAAACAAATATGAAGGAAAAAGGACAAGAAAGGATAACCACACTGGAAAATATAAATCAGAAGAGTGTAAAAATCACCTAAACTAGATGTTCATAAATGTAGTAAGAGATATATGCACATTCAGTTTTCATGTAAACAACAAAAAACTATTATTGAAATAGACATGTGGGTCAAATTTTACTTATTATTTCATGGCTGAAAAGGATATTTTTTAGCGTGTGACATGATGACACTGTAAGGACCACATAGTTTGTGACTGTTTTTGGTCTACTTTTTTCCATTTTCATGGAAGTATGTGACAAATATTAGTTTGGGCAGGCAGAGGCTCTTCATAACTGTCACCAATACACAATAGCATCATTAACAGCCATGTTTTCTAATCAAATTTACAATACCAGAAAGAAAATGCTCAATAACTAAATAAGACTACACAAACTGTACTCTCTAAATTTTACATTGTTTGTATAACATTATGTAACTTTGTTTTTAATACACCCACACAGTATTAGCTTACACTCGAAGATAAAATTCAAGAAAACCATGTGTATGCACTTAGCATATAAGATACAAGGTGTTTGAATACATACTTATAAATGTGATATATTCACGCTATAGCAAGGAAATGATTGATCACATGGCCACAATAATTGAATAACCAGTATCACTGAATATATTATCACACTTGTCATCAACTTGAAGTTTGAATTTCAAACTAAGTCAAATCTTTATTTTTTTGAAGGGAATTATTTTTGATTGATGGTAAAAGAAGTCTTTTCCTAGTTCTGAGACTAAAGTTTCTGCACATCAGAAGAACCACCTATGAGCTTTGCCAACCTATAGCTCTGTCTGTCCACACAAAGAAGGAATTTGCAGTGTGATGAGAAAGATCTCATCAGATCTGAAACCTTGGAAGTCGCCAGGTTGCCAAGGCTAGACCTAGTGGAAGCTTTCAAAGAGAATGCATAGGGTAGACTACTGGGCTCACCCCCTTTGCCTCTTTGGCTACTTCTAGCCTGCTTCCATTCAAAGCCTCTCTGGTATAAACCCAGAAGAGGGTATCCAGTATTGTCATATTCTGAACACAATCTAAGTCTGACTGTATAGTCAGAGTTAGAAAGGGCAATAAAAGCATAGTTGTTCATTCCTGTATTTCTAGGAAAGGTACCAAAACTTGACCAATTTTTAGACATGAACATATAACAGCACACTTATAACTCAATACACCATATTACTAGAAAAAAAAATCCCAAATATCTAACTTTGGTTCCTATTCTGATTTTTATTAACATAATAACCAGTGATATCCCTAACCTATTATTTAATGATTTTTGTTTGTTTTTGTCTTTTTTAATTTTGCGTGTGTAGATTTTAACTAAAATATGGAGGGAAAAAATGTGAAACTAACTAAAACAGAAAAAATTGTCACATTATCTTTTCAAATTTTCGAAGGGAAAAAACAACCTACAGTCTACTGGAAGCTCTGATTTTGTCATTCTGGGTTTCTTTATCTTCCCCAGGTTTAAAATATTCATTATTAACAATATCAACAACAATATCAACACTTACACATGGTCATACTTCAATAAACTTTCAAACCTCATCAGTTTTTCAGGATTCACATGCATTAGACTGCAAGTATACTCCAAATCCCTTCTAATATTAACAAATGCAAAGGAGAAAACATATTAATAATACTAATTAAGCTGAAATTTCAGTAATTAAATTCTTGTAGTTAAAAGTTAAGAAGTTACTCTACACACCAAACCAAATAGAATTTAAAGAGCTTCACAATGGGAACAATATATTCTCAAACGCTACGTAATCTGCTGGGCACAAGAAGAGAAGCTTTCTCAGCATTCAGTAGAAACCTTCACCAATGAAATTATACATTTACCACAGTTTATATTACAACGTTTAGACACAGTTTAATCATAAATTACATATCTTCAAGTTACACATTACAAAGTCTACATCTAGTTTAATTAACAAGGAATATTCACACCCCCCACCCCCAATTAATACATCAATTGTCTCTTGGTTTAGTGTAATACTGAAACAAGACATTTTATGTGTTTTGCTATGGAGAAAAATTAAGCTGGTGGTGTTTCTGTAAATTGATGAAATGTGCACATAGAAGGGACAAAGAAGGAAACAAAGAACAGACAACTGAAGGAAACTGATGTTCCCTGGGAATACTACTGTATTCCTCACTTAGAACATATTTTGTTTTCATGTATGAGATTTTGTTTTTTTCTTGTTTCAGTGTGTTATTGGGGTATTTCTTATGTACCCCAAGAAGCAGTCATGGACCTTATTTCTCTCTCTGCACATCTCCTTAAAATTCTGTCCTGTAACACCTTTGATGTAGATTTATAATCACATCTTTTGAAAAGTCCTTCCTGATTTTTGTCTCATTATCAGTGGTTTTCTTCAGTAAGTTGAGCTAGAATGACAAAAATCCCTTAGTCATAAGGTTTATTATGTGGTTTTATATACAGTTATATTAATTTATTTGTTCTTTGTACTGAACATCTTTTGGTATCAGCCTATTCAGCAGTCACATCAACATTTAAAACTTCCTGCTATTCTTTAGAAAATAGCAATTTGCATTCACTTTTCTTGGGGTTTCTAGGCTGTTATATACAAATTCCAGATGATTAACAATGGGCTATAGGCTTAAATTGCAGATACAACACAATTTCTGATGCACTTTACGCTAAATTACAAAAATAAATTTTTATAGAAAGAGGCCTCATTTGGGCACAGTTATTGCACTTCAGTGTCTCGAACTCTACTAAAGAGTAGAGAATAGGCTATAGACATAAATCTGTACAGTGTATATATATATATATATATATATATATATATATATATATATATACTTTACTGAAAATGTATATACAACTATATCAACAATATATTCGTCAAATACAGGTAGAAAACATAAAAAGACAGAGATGATATGAGAGTTATTTACCTGCTGTACTATGCATTATTGTACAAACACTAATAACAAAAAACTAGAGGTCAACAAGTATAGAAGAAAAAGACAAACAAAAATGCTACCCTACATCTACCTTCTAATGTTATCTGAACAAAAGCTGATATAAACTAAAGGTACTCTTGGAAAATCAGGTATTTACTAGTTTTCCATTTGTTACCTACTAGGTCTACAAAAATCAGAATGGAAAAAAATCAGTAATATTGCACATTTTGTTAAAGATAAATGAAAAGTTAAGGTGCATCAGAAATACTGTACGCTACATATTAATATCTAACATGGTAAGCCTGTCTGTACAAAGGGGAATTAAGTTTTAAATTTCTTTCCTTTTTACATACATATTCTGAATTAAGCAAATTAATTTTTTTCTTTTGACTAAGGGTCTAGCTCTAAAGTCTGTTACGGTATCTGTTTATATTTACATAACTATTTACAAACCCAACAATTTGGAACATTCATTGAAATTGGATCTGAAATTTTGATTATATACATCTTGTCGAAAATGTGAACTAGCCATAGTAGCTTTATAATGGGAAAATCATCCCTAGAGGATCTGGCCTGTTTGCTGGAAGTGAAGGATTTTCAGGGGATGACTTTCTTTGAGTCATCACTAGGATGAAGTGTGTCAGATGCAGCTGGTCCCCAGCCTTGCTGCAAAGCCATTGGCGGCTGGTCAGGGTCGAGCTGGGGCACAGCGGTGGCAGCAGCTGCAGCAGCCTGCACTGGTGGGGGGCTGTGACACAGGGCGATAGCCTGGGTCACAGGAGGGCTGTGGCAGAGAGCAACGGTCTGGGTCACCGGAGGGCTGTAGCTGTGAGGGGAGGCCGGTGTGTGGGAAGGGCTGGCGTTGGTCAGGGAAGGGGGCATCCAGCAGGAGTCAGAGTGGCCCATGATGAGGCACTCCCGTGTGCAGTTGTCTGAGGCCTCTTCCACGGTGGGCTGCACAGTAACCTCTGCAGCTGTTAGGGTGAAAGATGAAAGATAAAATATTTTGTAGTTACTTAAAAGAGATCATTGTTACAGGAAAAATTTAAAATCTCTATATAAACACATCAGAGACTTCCAATATTTTAACAATGGGCCTTTGATTTGTGAAAAACTCATTCCTAGACAAATAAATAAGCAGGACCAGGTAGATCAAGTCTCATTTTCATAATTAGGATACTTTCGCTTAGTCTCCCAAATGTACATATTTTTAATTGTGTTTGTGACTCTAGCGGAAACTATGTTCATTGATCTACACACATAAAAGGCCATTGATATATGGCTCCAAACGAACACAAAGTAAGTACATAAGTAAAATGAATGGGAAAACCAGCCATCAAAACATATAATGAGTCCCCTGGTTGGTGGCACAGTGGATAAGGCGCCAGCCTGGGAACCCAAATTTCGCTGGTTTGATTCCCAGCCAGGGCACATAACCAGGTTGCAAGCCAGGTCTCCAGCCAGGTCTGTAGCTGGAGGCAGGGGAAAGGCAACTATACATTGATGTCTCTCTCCTTCTCTCTCTCTCTTCCCCTTTCTCTAAAAATAATAAATAAAATGTAAAAAAATATATAATGAACTGACCAATTGTAACTAACCATTTGATTAAAATATCGAAATAATCTGAGACTATATCTAATAAGTTACATTAATTTGAAAATATAGTATATTGAACACTAAAATGCCTTTTTATTTAAAAAATGAAATATAGCTGCAACTCAAAGATAATTGATTTCTGTATTTCACTTTCTGAAAAGATGATAAATCAGTTTAACAACATAATACACCACACACATAAAATGCTTAGTGTTAAACTATAGTACTTTCTCAAGCTCCTTTATAAGGTTTCTGTAGAGTTTTCAAATGCCAATAGGCATCAAATATCATTAAGCACACCAAACACTGGCTAAATAAGAATAGAGTAGCTATATGAATATAAAATATAGCTTTACAACAAGGAAAGTTATTAGCTATGATGAAGGATGTTGCATAATAATGAAAACATCAATGCTCTGAAAAGATATACTATTACAAATTAAAAATATAAATTCATAATCCTATAAATCTTCAAAAGGATATAGAGTCCAAGTATGGTCATCATTCTATCCCCCTTGCAAATAAAGAATAGGATATATAACAACTGATTCTCATTAAGACTAAACACTTCTATTAAATAACCATTTACCATGAGATTAAAATGTAAAATATTCTATATTTTTACATAATTGTATTTGAGAAATAGGGAAGGTAAAGTATTATGTATTTGGAGTGACATTAAATTATAAAGTATGCACATCTAATTATACTAAAGACTAACTATATAAAGAAAAGTTGAATTTCCTGGTGATCATAAAAGCAATTTATCTGGCAGCCTTAAATTTTATAACAATAAATATAGTTACAATATTGAATCATTTGTCTATTTATAATAAGAAAATTGATGCAAAGTCATTTTAACTGAAAGAATATATGATTTATTAGATATTTTTCATTTATTAAATTGATTATGGTTACATTGGTTAATAAGATCATATAGGTTTCAAGTGTACATTTCTATGACATATGATCTGTATATTGCATTGTGTGCTCACCACCCAAAGTCAGACCATTTTCTGTCACCATATATTTGGCTCTTTTTACCTTTTACCACCTCACCCCCTTCCCTTTGGGAATCACCATATTGTTGGCTGTGTCTGTGCGTTTCAGTTTTGTATCCCACATATGAGTAAAATCATATAGTTTTAATCCTTTATAAGACCAAGTCCATGAGTTTAGTGCCTATATTTTCTTCTATGTAATTTATTGTTTCAGGTGTTCCATTTACTTCTTTGATCCATTTTGAGTTAATTTTTGTGTATGGTGGCAAACAGCTGTCAAGTCTGTTAATAAATAACCAGAAGCTTGACATTATTTCTAGAAAAACCTCTTTTTTTTCTTTAACTAATGAGTATTGCTATAGTTAGTACCATTTATGATAAAAAAGTTTTATGATAAACTTCATTGTTGCATATCTAACGACATAAAAATTCACCAACTACTAATGAATCAATATTAAATGAATGCACAAAAACAGAAGTGCAATTAATGTTCTAACAGTTTCTATTTAAATAACTTCTTCTAAAACATTCTTTGTTAGCAGACAGTACAGTAACCCTTAATATTATTGACATCATTTAATTAGCTTGCAAACTATTTCCCAAGAGGTAGTATGAGACAAGCACAGATTAACTCAGTGCAAGTTCAAAATAACCTGTATTGTGAATCGGTGGAGTTAAAATTAATTACACTTAAAACATTCTCAGAGGGCTTCTGTAATTCATTAATAACATTTAACTAAAGAAATGAACTTTTTCCCAGGGAAACATATTACCCTCACTCAGCAGCAATTCCCCACGGATATCACAGTAGTCTTTTATAGACAAAATGCAATGTAGTCATATGGTTGATTATTTCATCATGTTGAAAAGGCCACTTGAATTAAAAGTGAGGTTTTAATGATGACCAAAAATCTGCTTATAACAATGAAGTATACTGGAAAAATACAATATGTAGCAGGATTATAAAAATTCCTATTCACAAAGAACATACAACATCTGTCCAGAAAAAGTCTAGCCATTGTTAGCATAACAAGAACAGTTTGGGTGACATTGACGTAACCTGGCAGCCAAGGAGAGTGGACTGGAATGCACATGTGCGAACAATGAAGGCTTCACTGTACTAGTCAGTGGGGGCAGTAGATGCTGTTGAGTGAACTTGTGGACTGTGTGGCCATCACATTCAAAATGACTGTGAGTAGAGCAACAAATCTGCATCCTATTTTGCATCAAGCTTGAACATTCCTTCATGGAAACATTTCGCTATGGGCAACTGGTGATTGGCAGCTTCATCCTGACAATGCACCTGTGCACGCATCACATCTCATGCTGAGTATTTTTTTTGTGTGTGTGAAACATCAAATCACCCAGGTAACTCAGTCCCCCAGTCCCCCTACCACTCAGATTTGGTGCCCTGACACTTCTGGCTTTTCCTCAAACTAAAATCACCTTTGAAAGGGAAGAGATTTCAGAACCTTGATGAGATTCAGGAAAATACAATGGGGCAGCTGATGGCAATTGGGAGAACTGTGTGAGGTCCCAAGATGCCTCCTTCGAAGGGAAATGAGGCATCCTATGTACAGTGTTTCTTATATCTTGTATCTTCTTCAATAATGTCTCTATTTTTCATACTACATGGCTGGATACCTTCTGGACAGACCTGGTATTGCAGAGAAGATTCCCCGATCTCTCTCTTTGTAAATCACTTACAAAAGAACTGTTTCCATCTACATTATATTGAAATATATATATTTTAGTACAATGAAATGAAGATTACTGTTAGAGTGTAATTTATGTGTTTTGTCTCAGAGAGAAAAATGTGCTCTTATGAGGTTAAACAAATTTATTTAGACAATCTTTTCTTTATTCTAAATGCTTACTCTTACTTGACTTTTAAATTGCTTTTGAGAACCATATATTAACTCATATTTATTTAATTGGTTGATATATAATATGTATTTCAGGAAATAGAAGCACAAATCCTAGTCTTTCAAAATTCAGATATCAAGTTCATGTATGTAATTAAATGTGTTCCCTATCATTTTTTACCCTTTATCAATTTGAGGACAAATGAATATTTTATAGATATTTTCCTTAGTGCTCTCCAAAGGCTGAAGTGAGTGTTCGTTATGCAGGAATTTCCAGTCAAACTGTTACATTTAATGCATCTGTTAATCTCTGATGGGAAATTTCACACGATACAGGTCTTATGCAGGTCATTTGATTAGTGTTCAAAGCTGAACTCTCATAAAAAAAAAGATATTGTTGTAAATTTGCTTTGATCTCTATCTCCCTGTTTCTTGCTCTTTCACTGGTTTCCCAGTTGTAGGTCCTGAAAATTTTCAATATTTTGTTTTAGGGGAATACAAGATTGTAGCTGCTACATTTGTTTCAGCAAAACTTTTTACTGTCTTGAGTATGTCATTATTTGCTCTTCTCAAGGTAATGTCTGTGAAATATATGGCCTGCTTAATAGGTTGACAGTTCAGACTTTGATTTAATGCGGTCCAAATACAGGGTAAAGGTATCTGAACCACATTTAATACTACACATATATAAGCACACAGCTTGTGATATCCAGATTTTAAAATTTTATTTGAGTTATTTTGTGACTTAAAGTTTGACTAATATTGTTGAAGATGCTCTTTGCAAACTGAGACTTTCAATCTATGCATGTAAGTAAACTAGCCAGAGCAGCAAAAGGATACTTTAGAAACACATATCATATTTGAGTGGTTCTATTTCCATTTGACATCTCTCCAATACCCACTGGGATTTGGGAATGAACTGAATGAAGTCATCATCATCAAGATAATGATGGGACCTACAAGAATAGGCAAACATCTGAAAATTGATAGGGTTGGCTATGTTATAGCTACAAATATAGATACACTGTATGTAAATAAATTGTGTTTATTTTATATCAGAACTTTAATCAATCCAGTTTCATAATCATATTTTAGTTTCAATTAGTAGACTCCCTAGGATGTTATTCTTATATATCTTAAAGTATAAATTAAATAAGTTACCTAGCTTGATGAAGAGAAGATTTTTAAATTGAACAAATTGCTAATATTAACAATCTACGGTTGCACTTACAATAAAATAATGAAAGAAGTAAAATTCTCATACAACAAAACAAACTGTCCATAATTAAAAATATATTTTTCTTTTTCTTTTTTTTTGTTCTGTAAGTACTAACATATTTTACTTTTTTATTTAATAATTTTTATTGTATTTTCCATTACCATTAAGTCCCTTTATACCCCCACCCCCTACCCTAACCCCAGAGCTGTCATCGTGCTCTCCATCTATTAGTCTGTCTCTATTTTGCTTGTTAATTCAGTTTGTTCATTAGATTCCACATATGAGTAAAGTCATACGGTATTTGTCTTTCTAGATTTTTCATATTTCAAAACACTACATGTATATAAACACATAGCTTGTGATATCAAGAATCATCAAATGATGAGAAACAACTTACATTTGTTATAGCATCAATCAACAGATGTAGCACTATCTACATTACTAGGTTCTTGGGTCCTCAGCAAAACACGAGTTTTAATCCAGTCTTCCCTTTTGAATATTACAAGAAACAGAAGTTGTTCTTTCCATTTAAAAATTAATAATGCTATTGTTATAAATTTCTCCTTTTGTAAACTCTTCAAGTTTCTTGTAAGCATGTTAGGTTCTTCAAATAGAGAGTTGTTTTATAATCCTGAATCATTGATAATAAATGCTGTGCAGTTTACTTATTACCAAAGACTATTCCAGTATTATTTAATAGACGTTATTTCAGGAACTCATAGGTGACTATAAGCATGAAATCATTCATAATATTATAGTGATTACTTTGGGAAAATATCTGTTTATAAATTTACTATCAGTTACTTGCTCAAGAATTGTATTTGGCAAAGGAAAAAGTTAATATTGATAAAAAGATATATGATCAGGTAATTGCTCTTTTAAAATGTAATTGATAATTTAAAAATGCATGCCATTTGAATGTGCTTTTCAATACAACTTACAGTATATGTATTATTGACTTTGACATACAGAATAGCAAGTATGAGAGAAAAATATATTCAAAGTTCCTGCTGGGATCACCTCTAGGATTTTCTGGGCTAGTACTTGGAAATGTCAAAGTATATAACAAAACAAATGTGAAAACCTTTATTTATAACTTAGACTAAATTGGTCCAAATGTGAGAAAAGTCATGAAAATTATCCCTAGTGGCAACATTTTTACTCTTGTTATGGTGTTAATGAACTATTTTCCGTAATATATGTGGGTAGGAATTAACCATTTGGGATTAGGTGTTACATATTATTTCAATGCAATATTCAATAGATTCTGATTTACCTTAACCAAGCATTACATCTGTGAATTTTTACTCAAGATACATTTAAATAAGTACTTTGCATTTTAACTAGTCAAACTCATATTCCTAGCATGAATATGCTGATTGCCTTTGAGCAGGAGAAAAATGTTGCTTTTCCTTTTTATTTTAGAAATGTCAACTGGAGTTCCAGATATATTAGGCATAGTATATATTCAATAGGCTTTATTTGAATTACTCTGTACAAGATTTCTAAGGCAAGTCTATGTACTATAAAAACATAGAGAATTATGGAGTATGATCTTCCTTTAAATAATACTCTTTCTTTACAGAAAACTAGTTTTAATGAGCAATATAGATTAAAATATATATAAGTAAACTAATAATATAAAGGACCATAGGTTACTTATAAAATGACTGAAGAGAGGAGGAGAAAATGAGACTTTAAATAATGTATTTGATCCTTTAGATAAGACAGTTAATTAGGGCAAATGATCTATCTTAGTGAATATACTATGTGCATTTGAAAAAAATTTGTGTATCCTGCAGTTTTAGGATGCAATGACCTTTGTATAAGTATCAAGTAAGTCAAATGTTAGTTATTGTGTTGTTTTGATCTTCCTAATACCTTAACACTTCAATAATTATGAAATAGCTTTCTTTATTTTTCCTTTCTGCCTTTATTTGGAGTGTTCCCTTCATTAACATTTAATGTACCTCTTGATATGATTTAATTTGGTTTCCCATTTTATTATTTTCTGTTTATCCTCTTTTTAAAAGCATCTGTTTCTATTTTTCTGCCTTTATTCAATTACCCACTCTGTCATACATATTTCTCTGGAAGAAACTTAAAGCATATTATTGGGAAAGAAGAAAAGTATTTGATGAGAACTGTTCTGATAATGAGATTAAGAAAATTTGAAATATATTAAATTGCATTTATAATTTCAATATAGAATGTCAGTGTCTATATTTCCTTTATCACTTTTGTGGGCAGACTGAGCGATGACTCATCTTAACAACCATGATATTAAATCCTGCAGGTATGTCGCAAATATAAGTGTTAACAGACAGCATTCCCAGACCATGTTCTTAAAGGACTTCAAGGGTGCTTCTTAACTAGGGTTGCCAGACTTGACAAATAACAGTATGAGGTTCCCATTTAATTTTGAAATCTGTATAATTAATATTGAGTGTAACTGCATGCTTCATTCAATATTTGGAAATATTTATACTGAAAATATGCAGTTGGTCTGAAATCCACATTTACCTGGTAGCCCTACTCTTGTTACAATGCTCCAATACAGCTACGAGTTTCTGCAAGTAGCATCATTGGTGACTTCCTGTGAAGCAGTCACGGATTTGAACTTCCTTGCTTGGCTCTGCTTGTGACCAAGGATCCACATTTGCAAGAAAGACAAACCTATTTTTGGCTTGTTACCTCATAAAGTGTAGCTATATTTCTCAAGTATAGTACAATAAAAATGCATTTCATACACAAGTGACTGTATGTACCTATATTATTTATTTTTACTAAAGATATTAAAAGTAAAATTGCATCTAAACAAGTCAATAAATATGAAGTACGTCTATATCGTCTTATTATTGGGTTTCAGTCTCAACCGAAGACACATTTTCCCAAGGTTTGAATTATATTTCAATTTCACAGAGCAGTCATTATATAATGGAAGCATGCAGATTTAGTATTAGACATTTCATGATACTGTGGTTTCATAAATTGCAAAATAAAACTTACTATTAAAACTATTTAAAAATTTTATCAAATACATTTAAGATAGTCAATATACTATTATAGTACTCTGAAATTATACTTTATACCTTAATGATTACAAATTTAAAACTTTATTGTAGCTCTGTAGTAATGCATGCTGTTTACTTAGGCAAAAATACATACTTTCAAAACCTCAATTGCTCTGATCATATTACACCTCTAGGAACAATACAATGTAGGCAGTTTTCAATACTCAACTACTGTGTTTATTCCCACCTAGTCTTGCCAATTATTTCCAATATTGTAGAGTTAGTAAAATATAATTGAAATCTATTTTATGTCCTTTGACTGAGTACATTTTATATATTACATAATTTGGAAGTTTTATTAGATTTCATTAATCCTATTCAAAGAATACAAACACAACTAATATAAAAGATGTATATTAGGATTTATAAAATCAGTGCTGCAGATTCACACCATTCCAAATAATGATGGAAAAATATCACAGATACATTTGCACATGTGCAAAAGTTTGTACACAATTGCTTTTTAGTTAATATCTGACTGTCATGGGCTTTTAAATTTGTTTTATGTGTTATCAGATATAACAATTACGTTCTTCCATCTAAAATGGAAGGTCTCCAGCCAGGTCCTTAGCTGGAGGCCGGTGAAAGGCAACCATACATGGATGTTTCTCTCCCTTTCTTCCTCCCTCCCTTCCCCTCTCTCTAAAAGTAATGAATAAAATCTTTTAAAAAAAGAAAAGAAAAGAAAAGAAAATGAACTCAGCCAAGTCCATTCCTTTTCTAGCTCCCGTTTCTTTCAATGCACAACATGGAGCCTTTGTTTACTGAAAAAGACACCTCCAAAAAGATTTCTTGCTACCTCACTGGAAGAGCCCTATTAGGTGCTGCTGAAGTCCAGGGAGCAGACTCTTGGGTTCAGGTGTTGCACCTAAAGAAGGCACTAACCCCCTGAAAGGAATGGCACACAGTCTGGGACCTGATATTAAGTCCATTAAAAAACGGAATCAGGCAGCATCTGGAGGAGACAGTTTTCCCAAAATGACTGGATAAGACCTATACATTTCCTCCTCTTACTTTATTTTTATCTCTCTTTCTTGAAAGGAATTGCCTTTAGTCACATTTCCCAATTTATTATGAAAGGAGAAAACCCCTCCAGCTGCTAGAACTGTCAGCAAGAGCTTCAATTTGTCCAATAAAATAATGAATGACCCATCATTTCCCTACCTTCAGGTTTGAGCCGTCAGAGTAACTCACTATATTGTTTTAATATTTATTTATTCATTCATTCATTCATTTAAAAAGATTTTACTCATTATTTTCAGAGAGAGGGGAAGGGAGGGAGGAAGAAAAGGAGAGAAACATCCATGTATGGTTGCCTTTCATCTGCCTACAGCTATGGACCTGGCTAGAGACCTGGCTTGCAACCTGATTATGTGCCCTGGCTGGGAATTGAACCAACGACCTTTGGGTTTGCAGGCTGGCACCTATTCACTGAGCCACCAGCCAGGGCTATATTTTTCTTTTCCTTTCTTTTTTAAATTTAATTTTATTGTTGTTGTATTACATCCATCCCCTTTTTACTCCCCTCTATCCCCTTCCACACCCTCCCACTTCCCCACAAAGTCAATCCTACTTGTTGTCCATGTCCATGGTTCTTCCATACTAGTTCCTTGACTAAACGGCTCCCTTTCTTTGCCTCCTTCCCCCCCACCCCCCGCCTCACTCTGCCTGCTCCCCACTCCCCGCTGTCCACTGAAGGTCTATTCACTGTATTCATGTATCTGGTTCTGTTTTGCTTGTTGTTAGTTTTGCTCATTATTGTCCTGTAAATGGGTGAGATCATATGGTATTTGTCCTTCACGGACTGGCTTATTTCACTAAGCATAATACTCTCCAGTTCCATCCATGTTGTTGCCAAGGGTAGGAGTTCCTTCTTTCTTTCTGCTGTGTAGTATTCCATTGTATAAATGCACCAAAACTTTTTGATCCAATCATCCACTGATGGGCACTTAGGCTGTTTCCAGCACTTGGCTATTGTAACTAGTGCTGCTATGAACATAGGGGTACATAGGTTCTTATGACTTGGTGTTTCAGGATTCTTTGCGTATAGTCCTAGTGGAATTGCTGGATCAAAAGGCAGTTCTATTTTTAGGTTTCTAAGGAAACCCCATACTGTTTTCCACAGTGGCTGCACCAGCCTACATTCCCACCAACAGTGTATGAGGGTTCCCTTTGCCCCGCATCCTCACCAACACTTGTTGTTTGTTGATTTGCTGATGATTGCCATTCTGACAGGTGTGAGGTGGTATGTTATTGTGGTTTTAATTTGCATCTCTCTGATGGCTAGTGATGTTGAGCATTCTTTCGTATGCCTCTGGCCCTTTGTATGTCTTCCTTAGAGAGGCATCTGATCAAGTCCTTTGGCCCATTTTTGAATTGTCTGTCTCCCTGGTGTTGAGTTGCATGAGTTCTTTATATATTTTGGAGATCAAACCCTTGTCTGAGGTATCATTGGCAAATATGTTTTCCCACACAGTTGGTTCCCTTTGAACTTTGCTGGTGTTTTCTTAAGCTGAACAGAAACTTTTCAGTTTGATATATATAGTCCCATTTGTGTATTTGTTCTTTTATTTCCTTTGCCCTTGGTGAAGTATCAGTAAACATATTTCTGTGTAGAATATCTAAAACTTTACTGCCTATATTTTTCTCCAGGACCTTTATGGTGGCACTGCTTATGTTTACGTCCTTTATCCATCTTGACTTTATTCTGGTGTATGGTGTAAGTTGGTGGTCTAGCTTTATTTTTTGCATGGTGTTGTCCAGTTCTCCCAACACCACTTGTTGAAGAGACTGTTTTTACTCCATTTTATGTTCCTTCCCACTTTGTTGAATATAAATTGACCATAGAGTCTTGGACTTATTTCTGGTCTCTCTATTCTGTTCCATTGATCTATATGTCTATTCTTATGTCAGTACTAGACTGTTTTTTTTAAAAAAGATTTTATTTCATTATTTCTAGAAGAGGGGAAGGGAGAGAGGCAGAGAGGGAGAGAGACATCAATGTATGGTTGCGTTTCACCTGCCTCCAGCCACAGACCTGACTGGAGACCTGGTTTGCAACCTTGTTATGTGCCCTGGCTGGAGCATCAAACCTGCGACCTTTGGGTTCGCAGGCTGGCGCCTTACCCACTGTGCTACCAGCCAGGGCCTCCAGACTGTTTTGATGACAGTAGTCTTATAGTATAGTTTGATGTCTGGCATTGTGATTCCTCCTACTTTGTTCTTCTTTCTCAAGATTGCTGTGGCTATTCATGGGCATTTTTTGGCTCCTTATAAATTTTTGAAGTATTTTTTCTATCTCTGTAAAATACGTCATTGGTATTTTAATTGGGATTGCATTGAATCTATAGATTGCTTTGCGTAGTATGGGCATTTTAATGATGTTAATTCTTCCCATCCATGAACATGGTATATGCTTCCATTTATTTCTATCTCCCTGAATTTCTTTCTTCAATGTTCTGTAGTTTTCTGAGTACAGCTCTTTTACCTCCTTGGTTAAGTTGATTCCTAAGTACTTTCTTTTTCTTGTTGCTATGGTAAATGGGATTTGTTTTCTAGCTTCTATCTCTGATGTTTCATTATTGGTATACAAAAATGCTTTTGATTTCTGGATATTGACTTTATATACAGCTATTTTGCTAAATTTGCTTATTTAGGTCAAAGAGTAAGTTTTTGGTGGAGTCTATCGGGTTTTGATTGTAAACTATCATGTCATCTGCAAATAATGACCGTTTGACTTCCTCCTTTCCAATTTGGATGCCTTTGATTCCTTTTTCTTCTCTGATAGCTATGGCTAGAACTTCCAAAATGATGCTGAACAGAAGTGGAGAAAGTGGGCAGCCTTGTCTCGTTCCTGATCTTAGGGGGAAAAGCTTTTAGTTTTTGTCTGTTGAGTATGATGTTGGCTTCAGGTTTCTCATATATGGCCTTTATGATATTGAGGTATGCTCCCTCTATTCCCATTTTGCTGTGTATTTTTATCATAAATGGTTGCTGCACTTTATCAAATGCTTTTTCAGCATCTATTGATATGATCACATGGTTTTTGTCTTTCATTTTGTTGATGTGGTGTATTACATTTATTGATTTATGAATGTTGTACCATCCTTGCATTCCTGGGATGAAACCCACTTGATCATGGTGTATGATCTTTGTAATGCACTGCTGAATCCAATTGGCCAATATTTTGTTGAGAATCTTAGGCACAAGAACTGAGTTCTGGGAATCCTGGTATAATTGTAGCAAGTGCCATGAAGTGTGTTGCCCCCTCAGTAACTGCTGATGATAGTAACCACCTGCACCCTTCTAAGATATCCCAGCCTGCTGGCAACCTGTGTCCTTTAAAGATGTCATAGTCTGCCCCTGAGAACCTGGTAACTCCCCTCTTGTAGTAAGCCCCTCTGTTCTCAGAGGCAGCCAACTCCTCCAAAGTCATCAGCAGTCTTTTCAACTCCTCCCTCCCTTATCACCTTAAAAAACCCCTGCCTTTCTTTTGTTCCCTGCTGAAACTTTCCTGCCTTCCTGGTGTCAACCCAGTTGTACAGCTGGCCAAATAAATCTTTTAAACCCATGGCCTGTTCCCTTGTTGTTAATCCTCCCACTCTCACCAGACCTACAAGTCAACATTTAAGGCACAAGACAGGCACTGGGAGGGCACAATCCTACAGGAAGAACTCTACGGTTATAATAGCCTCTCCCCTTAACTTTCTTGTACCTTCCGAAATAAACATCCTTATATATTTTTTGCTGACAGAATACTTGGTCAACTTCTTGTATGTAGCTGACAGGCACAAGGATTATTTTGAGCTGGAGGAAATCAACATCCTATGAGCCTGGGAATTAAAAGGGGAGATGATTTCTGGTTTTATAAAAGATTTACATTAGCTCTTCCATTAATTTGAAAAATGTGAGGCAATTTATGTAAGTTCTGAAAATTTGCCGAAGATATTCTTTATGACCTTTACCACTCAATTAATCTATGTAAATTAAAACAAACCTTGTGTTAAATATCTACTTGTTTATTATTTTTATCTGCTTTTATTTATTTTCTAATCTGCCTTTCCAATAAAATGCTATTTATAGTCTATAGTTAATTCAGTATAGCTCATTGCTTTTTTGAAGCTTATGTTAGCAGAATATATTCATCAAAAACAATCAGGCTTGAAATGATAGATGTAAATTCTGACAGTGAATAATAGATCATGGATAAGACCCATCTTCCCACCCACTAGGCTTTATGAGTTTTTGAAAATGAAAATGTTGGAATGCTCAGTGGCAGTGGCAATTAGAAAATGGGGGGGGGGGGTGAAGGTAAAATATGCATATGTGCCAATATTGAATCTGAATACATTTTTCAATTTTCCCTTCTCTCCCTGCTACCATGATCATTAAGGTCACTGAATTATTTTTGCAGACAGGGAAGAATAGTAGTTTTTTTTGTTTGTTTGTTTGTTTTTTTTTAAGAATAGTAGTTTTTTAAGTGGCACTTTAAAGCAGTAACTTGAGTGACAGTCAATTAATTTGCTTTTCAGAAATACAATTGATTCACAGGGAAATACAAACTATTAATCAATAGACTAACACAGTCATGTGATTCTTGTTAAATGATACATTTTCCTCTTGATATACTATATTAGTAATTCATAAAATATGAATTAATATAGTTTCAAGATATGGCAACATTACTGAATTTTTCTACAAAGGTACATACATAACAATGCACATGTACATTTCAACAGAAAATATTTTATTATATATGGTAAAATTTAAACTGCATCATTTAAAAACAACACACTATGTGAATATATAAAGGCAAATGTTAATTTACCTAAAAGGAGTCAAATGCAATGGACGGCATAGTTAATGATGTTAAAAGAGCTAATGGTATAATGTAAACTTAAAAAATGAAGACATCCAACAGTTTATGATCCCAATGGTTTAAATTCAAACCACAATAAGCTACCACCTCATAACTATCAGAATGGCCATCATCAACAAATCAACAAACAACAAGTGCTGGTGAGGATGTGGAGAAAAGGGAACCCTGGTGCACTGCTGGTGGGAATGCAGGCTGGTGCAGCCACTGTGGAAAACAGTATGGAATTTCCTCAAGAAACTGAAAAGGGAACTGCCTTTTGATCCAGTGATTCCACTGCTAGGACTATACCTGAAGAATCTTGAAACACCAATTCATAAGAACCTATGTACACCTATGTTCACAGCAGCACTATTTACAATAGCCAAGTGCTGGAAACAGCCTAAGTGCCCATCAGTGGATGATTGGATCAAAAACCTAGTCCATTTACTCAATGGAATACTACACAGCAAAAAGAAAAGGAACTCCTACCCTTTTCAACAGCATGGATGGAATGAGAGAGTATTATGCTTAGTGAAATAAGCCAGGTGGCAAAAGACAAATACCATATGATCTCACCCATTACAGGACACATGAACAAAACAAACAAACCAGCAAAATAGAACCAGAGGCATGGAACGAAGGAAAAGACTGAGGGATCAGAGGGATAGGCAGAAGGGGAGAAGGGGGAAAAGAAGGGGAAAGGTCTAGTCAAGAAACTAGTATGTAAAAAACCATTCTAAAGAAATAAGTTAATTACTGAAAGTGATTATTTCAGGTGGTATGATTCACAATAATTTAAATTTTTATCAAAAATGTCATTTTACATATTTGTCAAACTAAGCATGTATTACTTTTTTTAAAAATATGGAATGTTTCACAAATTTGTGTGTCATCCTTGCTCAGGGGCTGTGCTAATCTTCTATTGTTCCAATTTTAGTATATGTGCTGCTGAAGCAAGCATAGAATGTATTACTTTTTAAGTAAAAAATATGTTCTTGATAATGCAGATATATTTAATTTTGTGTGAAAATAGTCTTGTAACAATCATATTCTCAGCAAAATCATTAAAGGATTTGTATTTCACATCCAAATACCAAAAAAAAAAAAAAAAAAAAAAGCAACAATGGATTGAAAATATTTGTTTTACAACAAGTGTTGGCAAGGATGTGGGGCAAAGGGAACCCTCGTGCACTGTTGGTGGGAATACAGCCTGGTGCAGCCACTGTGGAAAACAGTCTGGGGTTTCCTTAGAAAACTAAAAATGGAACTGCCTTTTGATCCAGCCATTCCACC
>PVIW01001022.1:216953-300901 GCA_004026585.1 Noctilio leporinus
TGCTGGAAACAGCCTAAGTGCCCATCAGTGGATGATTGGATCAAAAAACTTTGGTACATTTACACAATGGAATTCTATATGGCAGAAAGAAAGAAGGAACTTGTACCCTTTGCAACAACATGGATGGAACTGGAGAGTATTATGCTTAGTGAAATAAGCCAGTCAGTGAAGGACAAATATCATATGATCTCACCCATTAGAGGACAATAATGAACAAAACTAACAACAAGCAAAACAGAACGAAATATATGAATACAAGGAATAGGCCTTCAGTGGTCAGGGGGAATGGGGTTGCGGGGAGGAGCTTAGACAAGAACCTAGTATAAAGGAACCATGGACATGGACAACAGGTGGGATTGACTTTGGGGGGAATGGGTGGGTGGGGAGGGGGACAGAGGGGAACAAAAAGGGGATGGGTGTAATACAACAACAATAAAATTGAAGAAAAAAAATATTTGTTTTAAATTTTGATACACTTGAAACATAGGCATGTTTATGAAGGAGTAAAGTGTCATCAAGTATTAGTTTTATCACATTTCTCTGGGTAACAATGTATGTTTAAAAGTGTTAAAAATTTCATTCGGGTTATTCTTTAGAGCCTTCAGTATTTCTAAATTTGGATTTATTTAAATATGTTTAAACAGATATGTATGCATATGTTTGCTTAAATAACTCAACTTTTATTTGTAATTGTATTTTCTATTTCTTTATTACAAATTCTAAAAAAAAAGTTAGCTCACTTGAAAAAATATTAATAAAATGAATTTGTCATGTTTTTATATTAATATTTGATCTTTGCATATTCTCAAATATATTTCACTTCATCATCTAATGATTATATGATACAGAAATATAATGACTAACTCCATATCCTACTTTTTTATAACTCCTAGAGTTTAAGTAAAATTATTTCATTAATATTGTTTGATGAATTGTTTTGGCTTTTGTATAGCAGATTACTTGGTAATATTTAGACCAAAACAACAGCAAAAAAATAGTTTTCTTGATTGAACATTTTCTGTTGATATCAATTGGATATAGGCATTGTGTATATGTGAAATTAAATCAATTTTTGGTTAATATGAAGTAAACATATTATTTGTATTTTTTAAAGTGACATTTAACAAATAGCAATATTGCTTATTCATAAAATTTAAGAACAGAGATCTATTATGGGGTATATCACTCTTTTTAATCCTGCAAATAATTTTTCCTCATAGGTTTTCCAAAGCACTCATCACAAATAAATGTGTATTTTTTCAGACATTTGTTGACATTCTTTTTCATGCAAAGCTTCTGAATTATTCACAAAATATTGAAATATTTTTCACACATATCTCTAATTCTAATTGCTTGCTTACTATTTTGATTTAATGACAAGTTAGGTAAACTGCATGCCAGATGGAAAATTTGACAAAGATTATACAATTTGAATTTTAGTTTTTACCTTAAAAATTAAATTACAACATGTTCACCACAATTAAAATATATTAGTAATGGTCTAGCTTTCTTTTATGTTTCATACATTAGACTTTATTGTCCCCAGTGTATACTTTGTCCCTATATAACATGGACTTATTGCAGAGGTGCTTCTATAGTATCATTATTGATACATTACTGCAGTGTGACAGAAAAATCTCATTTATTCCTGAATATCAGTGAAAAATGGGTAGTATATTATTCAGATTAGTGAAATTAATGAACTCAGATATTTTCATTTCCAGTCCCTCAGGCACACTGTTAGGCCATGGTCTTTTATGATTTTTTCTCTGAAAATGATAATTAACTTTATTTCTTTGACAATGTAAGGTTCTCCCTAAACTCAGGAAAGCAAGTTTTTCATGTATATCAAATACTATCAAAATTAAAAATTTCAATCTTAATATAAATGTTTACCTGCTTATTTAACATTCACAAAACCCTTCTTATGTTAATTTTTCATAAAATGCAGTTGAGCAAATTTTCAGGGCATGATATATGCTAATAGCAAATACGATGGCTTAAGGAAATAATATGTAGGAACATAGTTAGGAATCAAACAGATCACTAAGGGTGTACACACAGTTCAGATTTTCAGAAAACATCACATTTTTGTCAAAAAATATCTCAGAAAATTATATTCACTTATGAGGGTATCTTAAGACCAACTGAAGTTGGCACCATCTAGGTTAGATTTTGTCCATGAAAAGATACTTTCAATTGCTTGACTTGAAATTCTGTGACCAACCTGCTGGTTATGTCAAATGACACCAATAAAATTATTTCTATGGAAATCAGTTGCCAAGAAAGATGAAAAAATAACGAGCTAAAAACAGTTGATTCAGATGCTCAACCCCAAAGTGATAACATATTCTCTATCTTTGGAATAGTTGTGGCTGAGGCATTTCTTGTATGCCTTTTTGAAGTTCTGCAATCTTATTTTTTAAGTTCAAAGCTCTGTAAAGTATTTCTGTGATTTATGTGCTAAGAGACCATAAGGTTTTTTTTTTTAAAGGCATGCATGACAAAGTATTAAAAAATACTAAACATGCCAGTAACATTGTTTGCACCCATCTCTTGAATTTGCATTGCACAATAGCTATAGCCTGTATTTATTATTAGGGAAAGTATTCATATATTTGACAGTTGGTACAATGACACCATGGGGCCTGTTTCTGTAGAAGTGAATGCTCTGCCCCACCCTTCCCAAGAAGTTTTGCGAAACAGTCAATATTGAAATGACTTTAAGTCTTATTAGAATAATTTCTACTTTCCCCATAGATGAAGGCTTGTTAGGCAGTCCTCCATGCAACTTGAATTTTGGCTTTAAAGAAAAATTAAAAAAAAATACTAGTCTTTAAGAAATCATTGATTTTTTTCATTTTGAAGGCTAACTGAGTTAAAAGCTAAGGTTCAAAGTTTTCTTTCTTTTACTTATTTTTGGAAGAAACACATGATATAATATTTCAGATAATTTATTTTAATACCTTTAAGTTATTGCACATTTTATTTATAAAACTCTGTTTCACAGACAAGAAGTTCAGTGCTCTGTAAAGAATGATAACTTATGGAGAAGTCTTTTGTCTGTATATTTGCCAATAAATCTTTATGTACACTAAGTAACAATTATTATTTTTACCAAATCTCAAAAAGAACTACTGTAAATGACAGATCCCATTAGTGGCTCAAGTTATATGTACTTCCACTTTTCCCTTTTCATTCACAAGCATAATTGACCATAGAAAAGGTTTTAATTTGCTTTTACTTTTTGAAAAATATCTCTTTATTAGCATTCCACAGAACATAAAACTGCTGGGCTCTACTTATATACTTTTGAGTCAGGTAATTCTATCTTCTTTTCTTCAACCAATGAAACAAAGAGAATGGTTGTATGATTTGTTTCCAGCTACATACATCTAATTATTCATGATTTTATACTGAGTAATCCTCTGCACGTTTACTCCCATCCAAATGCTACTCTGGGACTGTTAGTTCTGTAGTTCCTCTTTCTTATTTCAGTGTAAAGGCAATAATGTAGTACCAGGATTCAGAAACACAAATAAATAATAGAGAAAGAAAAATATGGAGAGCTGTAGGTATGGTAATGGCACTAAATAGTGCATTTAGTATCACTGGACTATGATTAGATTTCTCTTAAAAGTATCACAACTGTGTTCTGCTATTAGAACAACATTTGCAAATGTGGAATAAATATAAATGAATGCTACAAACCCTGACTAATGTATCTAGTATGAATGACCCATTCAGAAACAAGCGATAGTATTTTGTTGATTATATCAACACAGATGGCACACTAATCACTGCCTGTTCTGTAAACATCAATTAAACTGTATTCTGATTTCCTTTATAAAAATCATTCACCCTATAAACATGTAAGAAGGGCAGCCTTCCAGCAACAGGAAGTATAACGCTTCAGGAACAAGTTCCACTCTAATCCAGCCAGGAATCGAAGTCTAACATATGGTTGGTAATGTAGGTTGGTGTGTTAAGGTATATGCTCTGATTATTCTGTCATTCTACATTTCTCTCTATGATCTTTACCAACCCTGTATTGGTCTTTCACTGATAATGTAAGAAATGCTAGGCTTTAACCCCCCCCCACTTTTTCTTCTTTCTTCTTTCCTTTTTTCTTTCTTTGTTCCTGTCTTCCTGCTTTCTTTCTTCCTCTGCATTCTGTCCCCCCTCCAATGCCCACCCCAACCCTTTGCATCTCCCTCCCTGCCCCTAGAGAAAAAAAAAAAAGAAAAAAATGCTAGGCTTTAAAATAGCATCATTTTCTGAGTCACAGTGCTGATACTCTTCTTATTTTATCACAGGAATTCCATATAACTCTGTAGGAAATGGGTTTAAGGGTAAAGACCACTGAATGTTCTTTCTTTGACCCTCAAAACTTTTGCACATACAAGTATATTGACACTTCTTTTCTCAGAGAGTTTGACATAATTCAAATCCTTAATAAGTCATAGAAAGGTATGTTCTTTTCAGGGTTACATGCAAATAAGTTGAACTAGAATTCCACTAAAGATTCTTATCTCAACCTAGGACTATCTAAGTACATATGCGTATGTATGCAATTTAATTGTATTTAAAGAAGAATTCTATTTAATTTTCAGATGTGTTATGTGATTTCTTGTTCTTAGAAAAACATGAAAATTTTAACCAACCAGAGACCTTATTTTACCTTTGGGCTAAAAAACATTTATAGATATTTCTTAGCATCGCCTACCACTTCCAACTACTCCTCTGTCAACCTGTCAGATCATGGTCTATTTCACTTACTCATGCATTCTTACATTTATTCATAATAAATCAGTAATTGTTTTCTAATTTAATCTTTATCATAAGATAAAGCAGCAATCACCACACTGTTGTCCATGTCCCATGCACTGCTAACCATTGGGATAAATTCTGAGAAAGGCATCAGGTAATTTCACCATTGTGGCAACATCATAAAGTGCTCTTAGCCACACTTAGATGGCCCACAGGTGGCAAAAACAAGGCTCGTGTGTTTTATCTGGCCCTGCACCTTCCCTGCCCCTGCCGGCACCTTGTTTCTAGGCACCTTGTTTCTACCCGGCTTGCTGAACTGTTAAGGAGTAGTTACATTTATACAGTCCTAAAATAACATTCGGCCCTTTGAAGACAACTGGGAGGCTGATGTGGTCCTCCATGAAAATGAGATTGACATTCCTGGCCATCCTATGGATCCTAGGCTACAAACCTGTGCAACACGTCACTACACAAAACAAAAGCAGATTCAATCAAGCACAAGGAAATAAAAAGGTGCAATCAAGAGATGCAGTAAAGAGAAGATATACAAGTTTGCTGCAGGCAAAGATTTTTTAGTAAGTAGAAAGAGCACACTATAAACTAACAATAAAAAAGTATAGTACAGTGATGACATAAGCCAGTAACATAGTGAATATTATCATCAAGGATTTCTGAGTATGTATGGCAGTAGGTACTTTTCTACAGGTGGTGCAGTAGGTTTGTTTACAGCAGCATCAACAAAAGCACATGTGGAATGTGCTGCATTATGGCTTGACAATGGCTATGACGTCAGTGGGTGATAATGTTTCAGCTCCACCAAAATCACATTTCAGATATTTGGTTTAAACAATTTAATTGAGTCTTGAAGGAATGAATGAATGTCCTTTGAAACAAATAATCAATTATATTAGATAACTTCTCTTGGAAAGGATTCTTGAATAGGACTTTATATATTGATTTTTTTGAAAGTGTTTTCTTCTTAACTTTAGGGTGATAAATGTCTTTAAGTAAATTAATATTATGGCTAATTTCCCA
The DNA here is from genome assembly GCA_004026585.1 of Noctilio leporinus. Taxonomy (NCBI): domain Eukaryota; kingdom Metazoa; phylum Chordata; class Mammalia; order Chiroptera; family Noctilionidae; genus Noctilio; species Noctilio leporinus. The sequence continues at coordinate 222,759 of PVIW01001022.1, forward strand.
GCCTGTATCAGATAACATAAGCCAGTTTGTCAAAATGCCCAGCATTTTAAAACAGGTTATAAGCCTTCTAAAGAAATGGGAATAACACCATGTGTGATTTAAAAAAGGAAAAAAATGTGCCCAGTGATTTCAAATATGTTTTATGGGAAATTGTACTCTTAAAATATAGGCATTAATTTCATTTTTATGTATTACATTAATTTTATAATATCTTCATTTATGCATGTGTTCTGTCACAAACATTTGTAAGATTTATGACAAAATTAATTTAATCTTGTATTTCATCTAATCAGGCATTACATAAAATTCCTTTCCATGCTTTACACTCATCAAGCACAGTACATCAGATACCACACTGCTTGTTTAGTTAAATATATGAAGATTTCAATTATAATGTTGCAAATATTTAGAAATTATGCATGTCAAATTAGCCACAACTGAAAACCAAAATGTTCAGTTTTTACTAAGAATAAAACACACTTGGTTTTACTCTGTATCTAAACATGCCATGTGAATTTACTTTCACTCTGATTAAAATCAACTCAACCTAAATTTTTATCAGATGGCTTCATGGTTTTTCCGTAAAAAATGCTTTTCTCTCTCTAACCAATTCCATACCATAAAATCTCTAATTTCAGAAAATGCAGGGTTTTGTTTTAAAGTGTGATGGTATACTTTCATAAGATAGAACAAAGAAAAGTAGATCAAAATAATAACTTCCCCATGTAAACATGAGGTATTAAGTAAATAGAGCTCATAAACAAACAAACAAAAAAAACCAATGCATCTAAAATGTCAACTTCTTGGAAGCAACATAAGTTATTTATTTTCCTCAGTTGCCTTCCACCCTTGACAGTCTCCCAGAAGCTGCTAATGATCATAGAAGGGGGACCTTAGAGCAAAAGTTGCAGGCAGTAAAAGAAAGACCAGTCTGCAAGGATATAAACCTCCTGTGATGAATAAAGAATGGCTTTGATTTCAAGGACACTGACACGTGTGGAACAGGAAGGCATCTGCTGCCCAAGCACTACGTTTTATAGTCTTGTTCCCATTAGTCTAGGTCACTTGGTAGGGCGCTCAGTGCTTTTTCTTCTCATTTAAAAAATTAGAACAAGGACTTTGGAAATGGCCTAATGGATGAAGTCTATGCCCTACCTAAAGTGGCATTATCATTGTAATATTGTCCTTTTAAATGGTTATCAATTAAAACAACAAACTGGCTTCAAGAAGGTTATGGTTAGTATGTTTTTAATTCAAGTTTGATAGATAACTTACTAGCTTTTTAATAAGCAGTTGTGTAACTGAGTGACAAAAATCTGATAAGAAAAACTCCATGGTTAAAAAATCTTATTTTGGGTAATTGTATGCAATGCTACTTTTGTGAATAACTTGAATTATTTTTATCTTTTTCTTGACATCATGCCTGTGTCTACAGAAGAAAAAAAACAGTCAGCTTCTTGTCAAATTGAAAAGATGACAATTCAGGAAGAAAAAGCAGTTATCAAAATGAATAAAAATTCAAAATTCAAAGGAATAAAAGGATATGATAATATTAATCATAACATCACATAAAAAGTAATTTTAAGTTCATTTTTGTGCATTAAAGACATGTAATACCTCTTAAATATTCTATCAAGTTTCCATATAAGGACTCTCTTCTGGCACTGTTTTAATTACCTGAGTAAGAAAAAGCTTTACAAGGTAATTTCTCATTGTTCAATTTACTTTTTTGGGCAATGTATGAATCAATTATCAAGGATCATGAAGTTCTAACCTGCCTGGTGGCACAGTGGATAAGGCACCGGCCTGTGGCGAACCGAAAGGTCGCTGGTTCGATTCCCAGCCAGGGCACAGAACCAGGTTGCAAGCCAGGTCTCTAGCCAGGTCCGTGGCTTGAGGCAGGTGAAAGGCAACCACACATGGATGTCTCTCTCCCTCTCTGCTTCTCTCCCTTCCCCTCTCTCTGAAAATAATAAATAAAATCTTTAGAAAACAAAAAAAAAATCATGAAGTTCCTCATGGCAGAAATGCAAGGCCCTGGTCACAGACACTAATAGAAGACACTGTCTTAACTCTTGATCTTGCTTGAAAGTCAATTGGTCAGTTATCTGTTTCATGGACAGAATGTGAATATCAGAAGTTAAAATTAACCTATATTTAGTTCTAGAGAAGACAGGGTTAAAGTACCCTGAAAACAACTGCTTCAATGAAAAGTAAGTACAAATCTATAAATGTACGAAAGTAGAAATGAGATATTAGAAATCAGAGAATAAGCCATTGTTGTCTTCTTTGGTAACTGTTCACTCACATGCCTTTTATCTTCCCTTTTAAAGCATTCTGAAAAATACCTGGAGTCATAGAAAAAGGATAAAGAAACAGGGCCTAACTGATTTGAAAAAAGGCTAGTAATCAACATTAAGAACAGATGTATGATGATTTGTGAGATCTAGGACATTTTTGACACTAGAAACAAAAAAGTGTGTGTTAGTTCACGATGTAGGAAATGTGACTGTAAGTAAAAGAAAGGACTTTGTGACGACGTGAGGTCAGTCTGCATTATAGTGCATGTCCTTTCCTTTAGGGAAGCCATGGGGACTTAAGGTGCAGGGTGACCCAAGCAGACATACAAGAAGTTGGTGCTCATCATGGTTAAGACTGCAATAGTACTGGCTAATGTCAGATTTCAATCTTTATTCAATATGCCTTTTTCTGAGATGTGAGAAATGTTCAGCATTAGTCTTACTATTTATAGAAAGAAAATGTAGCTTGCAGCTATGTAGCACATTATGAGGGGAAAATAATGAGGAGGCGAGTGGATAAAACTTTTGTGGACCATTTTAACAATAGGGCCTTTTAGTGATAGACCAACTATACTTCTGTGGATATCTAGAAAGTCATTCAAAAGAGCCTGTGGGCAGAGTAGTAAGCCAAATAGGTGACTCATCTAAACTAATAAATATCATCATTTTGGTTGAAAAGCGGTGCATCTTTGACAAAAGGTGATATGACAGTGGATAGCAATGACAAAATGGATTGCCTGTCACTGTTATGTTACTCCAGGGGAAAAGACTAAATGAGACAACTTTCAAGAGCTATGCATATTTATATAGCATCTACATGAGCTGAACAATACTCCAGACCAAATCATCTGCAACCAAATTTCACGGTTTTCTAAAACAGTCTGGGAAGTTTTGTTTTGCTACTGTCAGCAATTTTGCCCCCAAACACGACATTTAATTTAGTGATCATTAAAATAGTGCAGAAAGCTTGGTCGGTCAGCAACTTTTCTATCTATGGCAGGTTTGTCAGAGAGCTTTACTTTCTGAATGGTCAACGTCTTAACGTGTAGGTCCAGTGATGTTAAGTTCTGGGAAAAGCATATGTATTAGGGTCAGACAAACTCAAGCTTGATTCCCTGATAAGTGGTTTCAGCCCCCCTTCCCCCATGCACACCCCACCTCACACACCTGATTAACCTCTCTACTCAAAACACCCAGAAGCCTTCTCTGAGTCTCCATCCTGGGTTAGAATCCCTTCAGGGCAAACAAATCACTTAATATTTTTTAGTATAATTCTCAGTGTTATGGTACAAATTCAAATCTACAGAGATGTAGCTAGTGATATTATTGTGATCTCTGGCCACAAACCCTCAAAAGCTCCCAAAATCACATAATGAGACAATCACTTCTTATTAATACATACTTAAAGGGGCCACATTAAGGTGAAAGAGAGGGTAAGAGGCATAAAGTGCATTAGTCTAATATCGACATGATGAGGAACTGAAATACACTATTTGAATATACGGTGACTGTTAAAAATTGACTAATGATAAAGTATAATTTTCTAAGTCATTCAGAGACTTAAAGAAAAAACAAACAAAAAATGGAATGGACACATAGATACACAAGAAAGACTGGTGCTTGCCAGGTAACTAAATAATATATCATTTTGATTTATTTTCCTGTCATAACTGAAAAAAACAAAGAACATTGTTATTATGGTATTTGCGCTTCATGATGTGAACAATTAATTGAACTAATTATAAGTGATATGGTAATAAGCCTTTTAATAGATGAGTCTATAGTCACTAATGATATTTTTATCTCTAGCAAAGAAAGAGTAATAATTAATTAACTTAAGCACTTCAGAAGACAGAAAGTGGTACTAGCTTAATCATAAAGTAAAATAAAGACAAAGGACATATTGCCTGTTATTAGGGGGAAGGAGGAGGTCAAACTTTTATCATGTTTTGTATAGATGATAAATCTATTTGTTACTCTATTGTTAAGATAAATGCAGGCTTGTCCTCCGTTGTGAATGAATTAGCTCCCTGTCCAGCTCTTCCCTCGTCATCCAGCTGCCCCACACCTGCTTTATCTCCCACAAAATGAAGTACTGCACATTACCCTCATTTGACAGATGAGGGAATGGGGTTCAGAGTGTTTAAGAACTTGTTCAAGGTCACACAGTAAGCCAAATAGGCACTTAAATAAAAATAGCTTCCAAAGCTTTGTCCTGAGTTCTTGGTCTCCTTTCCTTCCTTCCTTCCTTCTCTTCTAAAGGAAGTAATCTCTTCCTTCAGAAAGACATTAGCACCTGTCCCTTCAAACGTAAGTCATTGATAAAAGGTTTCTTAAAGTAACTAAGGAACCTCACAAGTTGGACAAGAAACAATATAGTTATCCAAAATTGTCAGCCTGGTTTCTCTGACTTTTATCAGCAAGTTCATATGCTTTTCAGTAAAGGCCAGGCTAAGCATTGAATGAAACTTGCCCAGTGGGAACATCCTGAAAGGAATTTAGAAAAACAAATTCCTAACTTTTGGGAAAAAAAAAATGCTAATACATTCACTGGAGACCTCCACTGAGAAATTACAGTAGTCTTTCCTGGCTATTGATTGGAACAAAATTCAGGTCTGTTCTTAAAGCCTGATAAAACTATTCATGATTATCATAATTAACTGCAGATTGTTTTCAGAGAAAATTATTATCTTTTTTTCAGATGCTGATTCTACTCAGGTAGACTCTAATATTAACTGGCTGAACTGAGATCTTTCTCTTTTAGTTAAAAGAACCAGGATGGGATGGGAGACTGTGTATGTCCACTCTAGGTTTAGTTCTTTGGCAACTCAGCTTAGAAATTATATAAGTCAAATAGAAGTAAGACTGATAAAATTCTTAATATTCAACTATGGCAAATGAAGGCCTTTGTTCAAAACCAAAAAAGCTGCCAATTTCTGCCATGATTGCAAAGAGCCAACATATTTAAAAAAAGTTACAAATTAAGCACCTCTGCATCCTTCAACCTTCCAATGTCCTCCAAACACCCAAAGGCAAGACTCCAAGAAACTCCATCCTCCCACTGGATCATCTCAGAGAAACTGTCTCCAAATTGGGAATGAACCTCTCTCCACCTTGGCGCTCAATTCCACTGCCAAAAGGCACCACCTTTTTCTTTGAGCCTTTTGAGAAATGCCCTTTTCATGGACAAAATATTCAAATGATATTGGTAGAAGCCACAGTGTACTTCCTATGTACTGATAGTAGATATGCCTTCACAGTAGCCCATAATTTGGGCATGTAAGGGAGACAAAAAATGTAGCTTCCTTACTTTCAGAGTAAGTAAAATTAAAAATGGCCCATAAGTTAAGGAACTAGTGGGTGTTACACATTTACCTGCTACTTTAGCTAACTTTTAAGACCTCCAGGAGTTCTACAAGGAGGTCTGTCCTTAAAGAAACTAACAGCAGTCAAACCTTTGTCCTGGTCCACAGGGATATTTCCCCAACTGATAACATAAGACATTTTAAATTGCCTAATGGACCAGTCAAGGTCTAGCAAATGGATTTCATATAGCTTCTCCCATCTCATGGATATAAATATGTTTCAGTCACGGTCTGCATGTTTTTTCACTGAGCTGAAGCTTTCCCTTTAGACAGGCTACTATATCTTGTGTAGTTGGAATCCTTTGAGAAAACTGTATCTGTGCCTGGGGATCCCACTCTAAGTCCATAGCAATCGAAATCTATTTTATCTGTCAGACGCTTCAACAAGTCCGTGCCATTTGGCCAGTTTTACGACATTTTCACTGTGCTTACAACTCCTAATCCTCAGGTTTAGCCAAACACAAAAACAACCTTATTAAGAATCAATTGACAGCATTTGTAGAGACTTTTCAAATATTCTGGCCACAAGCACTGCCATTAGTCTTTTAAAATCTCAGATCCTCAGCCTTTTGGAGCTCCTGCACTCTCACCCTTTGCGATAGTCACAGGACAGCGTAGGAAATATATAGTCAGTAATACTGTAATAATTGTATGGTTTCAGGTGGGTACTGGAAATACTGGGGGGACCACTCTATAAAGTATGATTGTTTAACCACTCTGTTGTACACCTAAAAGCTATACAAAATCATACTGAATGTAAAACATAACTGAAAAATAGATGTCCTCACTAGGGTTGCACGTACTGGATTGCAATTCCTGTTTCCAAATAAATTTGTTTCGGTGAAGAACTATCTGGCTTACATTTTGTTTATGGTGCCACATATTACATACACAAAGGTTTTTATTGTGTTTTATATAAATATTGCATAATATTAGTCTTTATAAGCACATGTGATGATTTGGTTGCTGCTAAGGAAATAGTAATAGGTAAACAAGTATATATATATATATATCTGCTGTATATATATATATAGCAGGTTGCATTCAATAGGAACCAGAGTTACTGGCTTAGGTTCTCACAATTTTCTACCAAAGGTCAGCCATTCTGTTTTTTCAGCAAATGAGAGAAATTCCTTAGTATCCTTTTCAGGAAGAAAGCAACACTGCCAAGGAAAAAGAAACTGCTGTGTTGTGTATGGTAATATGTTTGTAATGCAAAAAAGCATAAAATCATTCAATGACTGGACGTAAATTCTCAGAACAACTTATTTTAAGGGCCAATCAATCAAATTCTAGGACATGCAGGAAGAAAAACAAAAACCTGTGAGTTTTAATGAGAAAGCTAGAAGAATATCTCATTTTACAGGTGCTTTTTCCTCATTATTTCTATAATAAGAATTTGTTTTACTTAACTATATATGCATAATAAAAACATTTTACTCAATAAACATCAGTAAATACAAAGGTTTTTAAAAATGTAATGTAAATACATTGGAGAGAGAGATAAAAATTTAAAATCTAAACTATTTGTAATAAATCACCATAAACCACAGTTTAATGATATGATTTGGCAACGTTTTTCTCCCCTCAGGGTTTTTAAAACTAACTTTAGCATTGTGTACTAAAAAATTGAAATTGTCAAACTATGTAAACTGGAAATAATTTTTCAAAATATTTTTTCCCTTGGAAGGTAAATCCTGTTCTTCTCCTTTCCACTTCTTTTAACAACAGCAGCAGCAACAAAAGCTCATAAGTCAAACTCTAATCAAGCCCAAAAATTCCAGTTCTCTTTCTTCATCTCCCCAGGGGGAATCAGGACATTTCACAGAATCTTTTATTTTCACACTTTTGGTATTAAGACTTTTGTTTAGACCTATTCCTTTTTCATTTAGACGCATCATCTTCTCTCTGTTTCTTTTATAAATTCACGTGCTTTTTCAACCTCCTGTGACTGGAAATATTTTGAGCTCAGCAATCAAGTTGAGGGATTAACAGCCCCTTCATTCAGCAGGCAGAATGATGTTCACACAGCCAAAAGGATATTAATCAGTCAATTCTTTCATTTTGCTCCAAGGCTGATGAAATTCTCAAGACTCCACTTGGCATAAGAGAAATTTATAGGGAGATTCAGGCCCATGAATGCAGAGCATTTGCTCTGCTGCTTCCCCAGATAAATTTGCAAATGAAGGGGCTTTTTCAATAGCAAATATTGAACATATATGTATATCCAAGCTCTTGTTAATAACACTAAATTTGTAATGTTTACTTTGATCAATGAACTTCTATTATTGTACTGACAAAAAAAATGCTATGCCTTTCAGTATGGTGCATAAGTTCTTCAGATATGGAGGTTTCAATTAGACTACTCTTATTTTAAATTCAGATTAGGACAGTTGGACATTGAACAATTTATTAACTCAAGGTTGTTGCTAAGATCTTCTTTATGAAATAGTAAGAAATGAGCCCTGACTGGTGTGGCTCAGTGGATTGAGCACTGGCCTGGGAACCTAAGGGTTGCTGGTTCAATCCCCAGTCAGGGCACAGGCCTGAGCTGCTGGCCAGGTTCCCAGGTGGAGACATGTGAGAAACAACCACACATGGATATTTCTCTCCCTCTTTGTCCCTCCCTTCCCCTCTCTATAAAAGTAAATAAAATCTTTTTTAAAAAAGAAATGAGGACTAATCTAGTAAATAAATGAAAGATGTGTCAATCACATATGTCCCTAAAACACTTGCCTGAATGCCTATATTTGTCATTAATTGATTAAATTGGTTTTATAATATCAGTGGAAGACTCACTTTTTCATATGAGAACTATGCCTTTGGCAAGACTTCAAGTTCATCAAGTTGCAATGTGTTCTGTACATATACATGTATGATACAAAATGGATTCAGTATTGAGTATGCACTTTTATTTGTACTTTTAACAATAGTAACCAAGGACATATACTACCTGTTTATTTTATGGTGAAAGAACTAATTTGTACTGAATAAGCACTATCTTGAGTGTTTTAATCATTCTATCTCAATTAATTCTCATAGTTGATGTGTACTGTGGGATTAATATATGCCAGAAATTCTTCTGAACATTATCTCTCATTTAATCCTCAGAGAATTCTCATGAGGTAGGTACTTATATTGTCTCCATTTGACAGAGGAAAAAACTGAGGCACAATTAAGTAACTTGCCCAAGGCAACATGGCTCAGCGGTGCCTCTTGCTTTATATTACATTTTCAATCTCACATTTCAAAATAATTGAGAATATTTTGATTTAATAAATGTACTAAAAATCACTCTTCTCATTGTGCTTAAGTTTTATGGCCTGTAGTTACAAGACTAACTATGACTTTAATTAAACATTTTTCTTTCTTTCATATATCATCCTTTAAACATTCTCTAGTAATTTCATTCTAGTTAAATAATTTAATTTTCAGCAGAAACTCATCTCAATTCCATATTTCAAAAACACAATCTCCTCAAGACATATCAGTTGGCTCTCTAAAAATGTTTTTACATAGGTGGAGGAATCCGATGAATTCAATTTAATTACATTAACACTCAATAGTTCCCAGTATTAATATGCTTCTACCACCTCTTGGAAATGCTGTACATTTCAGAAGTTTCCAATACAGAATCCATCACTTTAATACCACCAAGAAGCAAAGAACACACTGTGGAGTCTTGGGGGTTTTGTTTGCAGCCTTGAGTAATTTCTTTTAGAAAATATAGGGAAATCTAATCCCAAGCAAAACCCTTCCTTTGTTTTCGATCACTAAGATGCTTCAAGGTAAAACTGGACTGAATTAAGAGCAGGTTCCAGGGTCATCTAGTTCATTTAGCTTCTCTGTGCTTCTTTTTGGCTCTTCCTGGACTGTAAAGCCAACAGCTGTGACAGGCACTGTGCTTAGCGGTTGGAACACATTATTTCATTAGGGCTGATACAATTACATCCACTTCAGAATGGAAACATATTAGGTTAATAACAGATGAGTACAATATTCAAACCCAGACTCACTCTTCAAAAACTGCCCTCTCCTCTCTGCATTAACATTGCCTATTTGCCCTTTTACTACAAGAGAATGGGATTTTCAACTTGAGAAGTCTTTGTTGTCCCTTTTGATCTAAGTAATCCCTAGCAACATGTTCTAACACTTCTCTGCAACTGTTTCTCTCTGGGGTCAGTGTACTTACTTAGCATCCTAAAACCACACAGCTGACATGGTAATGACCCTTAGACCTGGATCATGGTAGCAGTTTTCACATATACTTTTCTCTCCAGAAGAGATAATACAGGCCTACGGCACCACCCAGCACTCAGTGTTGCTATGTGCTGTCTGAATATTCAGCAAGTTTAAAAGCTATTGCTAAATGTGCATTTCTTAGAGATAAATACTTAAGATAATTGAAAGCCTCAGAATAGAGTTCGATAGTTGACAGCTACCTTTCATACACAGTAATTGAAAAGTACAGTGAAGCTGGTGTGTTTGGGGAAACTGTACTTAAAAATCAAAAGGTGAGTTAGGATAATATGAGCTGAATTTCTTAACAATCTTATTAAATGCACAAACAAAAAAAATCCCATTAAGAGGACAGGAGTGTTTCAAAACAACCCAAAATAAAATCTATTGACCAGGGAGTCCTTGTTAGGAATACTTACATTGCTCAACACCTGAACCACTCTTGGGGAAAAAGTTAGGGTGCTCTGCTAGTTACTGAGAGACAATTTTAAAAAATCAAAGACTGCTATTTGCAAGATTGCTGCTGCCTTTTTGTTTAATTCTTTTAACCTTGTGTACCCAGCTCAAGTGTTTATGTTATTGTCACATTATTGTTCAGGAATGAAATAAAGTAACCAGGGGTAGCCTGGTGATGGTCCCTAGAAATTAAATATTTTGATGTTGTTCTCAACAATTAGAGCAAGATTTAGGTTTGTTTAGAATCAGGGAATTTATTGACTGTGGAGAGGGGGTTGGGTGGGCAGGCCAGGGGAAAGCAATAAGGGAAAAAAGTAAAAAAACAAAACAAAACAAAACAAAAAAAACCCACAAAAAAACATTACAACTAAACAATCTGAAAGGGAATCATTATTACACTACTAATATCCTTTATTTTGAAGTCAGGTTCTGACCATACCCTCTGTTTATTTTGAATTATAGCATATTTCAACACAAGTCTCAAAAAACAAAAGGGAGAGATATTAAGGCTCTAATAGAACATAATGAGAAAACTGACAGGTTAGCTCAAATATCAATACTTCTATTTTTCCTACCAGTGTTTCCATATGTTGCACTAGGAGCTTTTCTAATGTTGATCTTCGTTTAACCAAACAATTCTTTACCTAGGGGTGAGGATGAAAGCTTACAGCTCTTATGCCATTCATTGTCATCTTTTCGAAATGCAGAAGAATCAAAGAAAACTAGGAAGCCATCATCAATAAGTATGTAGACATGTCTCAAATTATATACTAATGTAAAAGAGGAGGAAAATGATAAGCAGAAACCATGTTGCAAAATTAGAGTAAGAATGTTTCTCAAGAAAGAAAAAGTAAATATTTCTTGTCACTATTAATAGCATTTTCTTTCTCTCTGGCCTTTTTGTCCTTAAAGAATCAGGATACCTAGACCCAGAGTTAAATTATAAAGATCTAGTGTCAGACTGTGATTCACTGTAGGACTTAACGTGTGGACAACCTGATACCCTCATTCTCCCTCGCCCCCACCTGGCCCTCATGTATACAGCTTCCTCTCCACCCCATCACCCCAGTGAAGAAGCAAATCTGACAATTCATTACAGGTAATGGTCCGAGTGATGGTATGTGACAGAGCAACTTAACAAGAGCTCCTGCCACTGTTTTACTTTTGATATGTATTGTTTCCCTGGGAAATTGCTGGGAAAGTGAGTAAATATAGTGGCTCTGATGTATTTTCCCAACATGTATATCAATTTTTGTCGAATATAATAATAGCAGCAGAGCAATGGCTCACATCAGACATGCATATTTTTTCTGGACAATATGAATAAACAGGCACTCTTATCTGGCAGCATAAGTCCTTACTTTTCAGGTACTGAGGCAAAAGCAAGAAGTTTGAAAAAATCAGGGTTTTGATCTTAGTATTTTTTTAAAAGATTTATTATTTTTAGAGAGAGGGGAAGGGAAAGAGACAGACAGGGAGAGAGACATCCATGTATGGTTGCCTTTCACCTGCCTCCAGCCACAGACCTGACTGGAGACCTGGCTGGCAACCTGGTTATGTGCCCTGGCTGGGAATCAAACCAGCAACCTTTGGGTTTGCAGGCCGGCGCCTTATTCACTGTGCCACCAGCCAGGGCCTAATTTTAGTATTAAGTAAGAAAATGAAATGTCATTCAGAAATTTAGAAGTATGTTATGTTTCAACATCTTTGCATATACAAAATTATTTTCGGGCACATGTTAAAATTAAAGATGAATTTCTGTCTTGAATGTTACTTTTAATTTTTCTATCATTATAGCTATTTTAATCTCATATTGATTTATTAGAATGGGATTATGTCAGTCTTAGCCATATACATTGTAAAATGCCAATTCTGAGAGAGTTGATATGGGTTGAAGGTCCTGTGATTGAATGTTAGTTTCCCTGTTTCTGATAGAATGTGTATTCCTCTTTAGATTTCTTCAAATGTGTGTGCTTTGAGGATCATGATAGCTCAGGGCAGTTCTGCCTCTTCACAGCAGTTAAATATTTGTCAGCTTATACATTACAGGTTATCTTTAGGTGCAAATGCAATATTTAATATTGCATGTAAATCTCAATAATTCACCCAAAGTGATTCAAAGACATTGTGAAGGTTCAGTTCTAATTCTGAAATTGCTGAAATGTTGCTCTGAGATGGACACCCAGAACTCTCCCTCATCTTGTAGGGTCTCCTTTTAGCTCATCTCTGATGGAAAACATTATTGACACCTCTCAAGGTCAAACAACTAGAAATACATTCACACCCTCTGCATAGGAATGGATATTACACAAAGGAGAAATCACTTATTTTTACCACTCACTTATATTTTAATTTTCCTTTTTTTTGTCTCAAAGAATATTTTTGCTGAGTATCAATTTCAAGAAAAGTTTTTAAGCTGCAGAAATTTTCATAAATAAATAATCCTTACAAAAATACAATAGCTGCATTAGAAACATGTTACAAAGCAAGTATAGTGAAGAGCTTGGGTCACAATTGAAGAAAATCATACACATTGCAGTGACCACAAGCACTAACATTATAAAGGCCCTTCAATAGTATTTCTAAAGTGACTGGATAACTGCAAAGGTAGCAAGTATCCACCCAAAGGAAGAGATGCATTTTCCTTCCTTCCTTCCTTGCTTTTTTAAACTCAGAGCTTCTATCTAGGCAAAAGGTGCAAAAAATGTATGAACACAGAATCAGGTATTTGTTTTCTATTAATTTTATATGAACTAAACAGAAATAAATGTAAATTGATTTAGTATCATATTGATGATGAGTAAAGTTTTCATCTAAGTAAATAACTATAGATATTGAGAAAATTTCACAAAATCTCTATCTTCTGATTTTAAAGAGCTTGTATGTTATTGTATTAAAGTGATTTAGAATTAATGAAAAGAGATAAGATATAAAAGAAAGTAAAATGAAACAGGAGACTTTGTAGACTTAGAAAAAAAACTCAGGGCAGTAAAATGCTATTTTTCAACTCCCCAAGTTATCTCTAGAATATATTCAAGATATTTCTAATTTTGTTGTAACACCTGATATGTTGCTGATGTGTGATAAATAATAAGTAACTATTCAGGGTTGCAAAGAGACTGCTGTTCAACAAGTTAAGTGAGTATTTATCTTCCACTGAGAATTTTACAGTCACAGCTTCGTGTTTCTATTTAAGGTTCCATGTTCTCTACTTGGGTGAGATCTCTATTTTTAAACATTTTATGATTCAAGTGAAATCAATAACATCGGTATACACTTAGTATACAGTACATGGTTTTGCAACAGTTTCATCATCCCTAGATTGTTTCACCAACTCAATACACAATGCCTGGCACATAATAGGCAATTGATAAATTTACTTTTGAAGTACAGAACATAAGATAAATATTAACTGTTTTGATTGAAATGTATGGACCCTTGAAATATTGATATATTTGGAAAATAACTTGAAATATTCATTGAGTCCTATCTCAGCCTTGTTTCTAAGATAAACAAGATCATTCTCTATTATATTAATTAATGATTTGAAACAAAGCAATACCAAAAGTTTCCATGACAAATCAAATACTCAACCATAATAAAGTTATCATTTTTATCATTACTAAATATATAAACATTTCAATCAAAACTTTCCACTTTGAAGGACTTATCAGTTAATTATAGAATCATGGTGTCTAAATCCTAATGAATGTCTGAAAGTAATGCTACATTAAAAAAAATAGTAAAACAGTTTATATTGATCTTATGTTCTGTACCTCAAAAGTAAACTTCAATTCAATAAACATTTATCAATTGTCTATTATGTGCCAGGCATTGTATCTGTGAGGAGTATAGAAATATTCAATACCCAGTATGGTTGCTGATCTCCAATATGTTAAAAACCATGTTTCAATCTAATGGGGAATATGCAAAAAGTGTTTTAAAAGATTTTTCAGCAAATAGCTCAAGATTGAGTACTGCTCCAATCCTGTCTAACATATCTTAAAAGTAAGATCCAAAAAGGATCAAATGGTTTTCCAGTGGCATAACTGCTTCTCAAAGCAATGTACAAAAATACTTATAAGAATACAGAAATATTCAATACCCAATAAATTAAAAATTACAACACCTGCTATCCAACTAAAGAATACCTGGCATAATAAAAGGTTGAAAACTCTGACTTAAAATGAGGAAAAATTAATCTTTTGAAACTGACTCAGACTGATGCAGGTATGAGAACTAGCACAAAACAAAATTAAAAGTTATTACCATATTTTTCTATGTTTAAAATTTAAGTTGATCTTCTAGAGAAGAAAATTACAATACAATGTGATAAAAAAATATCCTAGATGTATTTAAGTATAATTAGACTTTCACTTTCTGGTCCAGTGTATAAGAAGCTTGGAAGTTGCCACTCTGTTATAACAGGTAAAAAGTTGAACAAACTGAAAAACCAACTATTTTTTCACAGGACAAACCAAAGCCCTCAAAACTGGAGACCTAGGCAGGCAAGCACGGAATAACAATTCATAGGAACAGAAAACCACAAGCAAAAATTCCCATAAAAATGAGTGCCAGAGGAGAAAAGCCTAAGCTATAATTGATGACTTGCTGGAGGTAATTTAAATAGCCAACTTCAGCCCAGGGCAGTGGGGAAGCTGACAAATGCTTGTGAAATTCACAGCTGACAGACATAGGTTCACTAAAAGAATTAACCCTAATCATAAGGCTACAGAACTAGTAACTGAAAACAGATGGGCAGCAAAAAGATGGAAACAACTAAAAAGAAATGCTAGTGATAAAAAAACACTAAAAGAGAAGTAGTTTTGTGTTTTGATTTTGCGTAGTTTTGACGGATTTAACAGGAGACTGGACACAGCTGAAGAAAGAGTCTCCGAGCTTAGTTTAGCTTTGCTCACAGAGGACAGAGTGTGTAGGAAGCAGTACAACAGGAACCAACTCTTGAGCTGTGGGTTGACAGGTGTTTTCAAGTGGACCTTACAGTACAGTGTAGACGCAAACATAGAAGTTAAGTGAATCATTGTGAAGCTGAACGTGTGTGGGATGTTTCCAGCACTGGAACTGGATGGCAGATCACGGAAGACTTGTTAGGCTAAGCAATGCTCAGTAGTCAAGAAAAAGAATGGCAATCAGGATAAAGGCATTGCATCAATATATAATGATTTTATAAAAATATTAAAGGAACCTCACTATTAAACTGCAGTGCAATGTAATGAGGAAAGGGCCAAGATAGAGGATGACAAGACAGTTTAATTATCAACCCCTCTACTTAATAACTCTATGACCACAGGCAAGTTACCGAAAATCTTTGAACCATGATTTACATGTTACCAGGTTAAATTACTTACATATGTGGATGCAACACCAATGCAAAGGTCCTTTTGTATGCGGCAGAGTCTATTGCTACAACTGTAAAATGAGAACTCAGAAAGGCAAATGATCATGCTCATTTTTACTGACAATCTGCATGAAATGTTCCCAAGTGTGATGCATTCACTGATATCTCAACTGAGAGAACAAAGCTCCTACCTCCATTTATCCTTGAATACATTATGTAAATTCAGTATTGTCAATGAGAAAGAATGGATCACAGTGGTGCTGGCCTAGAGTATTCACTGGAGAAAACAAAGCTGAATTTAAAAAAATCAAATGTCAGCCACTCTCTAAACAAAGTGAAAGGAAAACTGTTTATACATATGGCATGACAGCCTCACTAACATATACTTCATTTTTCATAGGAGAAACTGATGGTGACATTTAATACTCCTAACAGGGGAGGGATGTTCTGATCTGTGAATCCACTTGACAGCTCACACAGAGAAGACAAAAGTGCACTGATAGGCTATTGAAGGGCCAGGCAAAGAAGACATCTCTTGAATCACAAATGACATGAAAAGGGTTTAGAACAACTATATTTGCATGATCTTCATGTTATTTTTTCATAAGGGTATATGTTTGGACATTTAATATATGCTTCTCATTTTTTTTTTTTGTATTACAAAACAGCCTTGTGAAGGAAAATACCCTTTCCTTAAATATCTGCTTTCACTGCTTTAGTTCACTACCCAGCATCTGAGTACTGAATAGAAGTCCCCATCTATTTTGGTTGTAAAATGGATTTTGTAATGGAAATGAGCACACTACTGCCTTATTGGCTTTCACTAAGACTGAGAGGGGAAGGGAGGGAGAAAGAGGGGAAGAGAAACATCCATGTGTGGTTGCCCCTCAAGCGCCCCTAACTGGGGACCTGGCCCATAACCCAGGCATGTGCCCTGACTGGGCATCGAGCTGGTGACCTTTGGTTCACAGGGCAGCATTCAATCCAGGGAGCCACACAAGCCAGGGCTGATTTTTAATAAGGAAAACATTAGCTTTCTTTCAGATCTAAACTATCACTTGGTAGGTAAAGAAATGCACTTAGTAGGCACTTAGGCAGGTGGGGCCTATCCTCCCATCTGACATGGAAACAGTGGAGCCTTATACAACCTGTAGCATTTTTCTCAAAGTAAATGACAGAAGAAAAGCTAGGACTAGACACAAATATCTAGGTCCTCAACCCCAGACACATGAAGTTCCTAAACAGCTTTTGTAGGGAGCTTGCTATCCCATTATTAGGGCTAATAGATGTTCATTTTCACCTACACTCCAAAAGAGTGCTAAGCAAGAACAAAGCTTATGGTTAAATCAAAACACTGATTGACCTGGTCAGTCTGTTCTTTTTTTCTGTAGGAAGGCTGTAAAACTGTTAGCTTGTATAGAAGCACACCTGGGAGACAGTGTGTTTGGCTCCAGACACCACAATGAAGTGAATATCAAAATAAAGTGAGCTCTAATTTTTTGCTGTTGGAGGGCCTTGCTTTCAGTTTGTAAAAAATGCAACATCTGCGAAGCACAATAAAGCAAAACATAATAAAAAGAGTATGCCTGTAGTTAGCACACATGATCTAAACAAAGCACGTTCCTTCCCTTTTTATGCCACAATTAGGTCTGAAACACACTTTCCCCCCAATTGCACACCCATTTGAAGACAATTTTGCTACCTGAATTTCTAATGAATGACACAATAACAGTTTGGCTCGAGCTCAACAACGTACAGAAAAAAGGCAGCTTTCTCCAAAGTAGATATATTTTACGCTGAAAACTGCAAGAGAGAGCAAAATAAAATGATTGTCTGAAGAAATGTGCTTTGCAAGTTATGTCAATGTTTTGTACCTAGCAATTCTGTAGTGAAGATAGTATCACAATAAAGGTTGCTATGCTTGCAAAAGTGAATTCAAAGGAGGTGAATTACAGCAACTTATTTATATGCATTACCTTTGTAAAAATACTGTTTTCTAATATGATGTAGAGTACTTTAAAGTTTAGTGGCTTATTATTTTAATGTAGAAATAGAAGTAGCTTCTAATCTTTCAGGTCGTTCCCAGAGGCTAAGAAGCAATTAGCAAAAAATTAATGAATACATAATTTTTTAAAAAAGTCAAAAGCTAATTAATCACAATTCATATTTCATTTTTTGTTTATATTACACAGGAAGAATCATGGAATTTTTGAAGTATGAGTTATCATGTACCATACATTTTTCCCTCTTTCTCCTCCTGTTTCCCTTTTTAAACTGTTTTAATAAAATTTGAACTAGGACACTGGCAACCAATTACAAGGGTGAGACCAAAAGAAAAAAAAAAAAAATGGAATTATCCTCTGGAGGGTGGGCCCCCTGTAGTACATACAGTCCGCCCCAGCTAGGTGAGTGTCCTAGGAAGCCATCTCTATCAGTGTAAGAGCTGGTGTTATTGTGAGAGGCTGCCCTGAGGGTTCAGCAGTTTTTGACGAAAAACTGCAAGACTCCTGTGTCCCACCTTCCCTAGTCACCTGGTCTTGCCCCAAGCAACTTTTTCTTTGTTTCTCCAGATGAAAAAAAGACCTCAATGGAAAACATTCTACTGATGTGGACCAGGTAAAACAAAAAATGTCAAAGGCCCTAAAAGGCATCAAAATAGATGAGTTTAAACACTATTTTGAGTAGTGGGAAAAGTGTCTCAATAGGTATATTGCATCAAATGGGAAGTACTTTGAAGGTGACTGAAGTTTAAACATGTAAGAATAAATACACAATTTTTATAAATAAATTCTGGTTTGGGGGGTCCTCCTTTGCCAATATCATATTTTCAAATAACTTTGAATAAAAATATGCTCACTCATACTGTATTAAACTGTCTTCCTTTTGAAAGAACAGCTTCACTTCACACTAAAATAGATCACAAAACAGATCACAAGAGATAGCTGACAAGATCCTCCTGGGGTCTGTGCCTTGTTTTTCAGTTGCTATCTGGTAGATAATTACAGTCCTTCAACTGTCAAAAGTCCCACCTCAGAATTCCTAAGACTGCATCAAAAATCAGAGCTGTCATTAATTTCTCTTCTAGTTGTCATTTCAGCAAAATATGCCAAAGATGGATTGACTAAATGAAGGCCGAACTTCTGTCTCTTTCCTGGAACAAGATCTCCAGGGTGAGTGTGGTGCATTTCATGGTCTCTGAGAATGTGCTGACTATCATTTCATCTAGTTGTCAAGGATTGATTATGTTTCTAGATCAGCAAAACTTAACCATTCTTACAAAGTTGTTTCTATATTTGTCTACTTTGAAGATCAATTTCTCTTGTAACTGTTGTTATATTATTGTGTTAGCTGTTATTATTAATAGTATCATATTATTACAGAAAGAGTTGTATTATTCTGTCCTCAGTTTAGTTATATGAATATGTGAAGACAAAAAAAGGAGTGGAGATGTGTATAGAAATTATCTAAATGAACTAACAAAATTTCACTCTGACCAAGAAAAAAATAAACACTGTGGGAGAAAGGAGAAGGGACCAATATATTCTGTAGTTAATAACCATGCAATTACAAATATGTCTGGGTTTCTAGGCAGAGGTCTGACAGTAGCGGCTATTTTGGCTCCAAGCTGATGCTGGGTGCCTTACCCAAGCAGGGTTCAAAAGTGAGTGAAAACCTCATTCACATTTATATTTCTAGTGGACTGATGCCACCATAACTATACAGAGCAATAAGGATTTTATTATATCTAGATTTATACTGACTAGGCTTTTTTTGCATGCTACCTTGAAACTATTTTGAATATAACTTTTGAAACAAACAAACAAAATAGTTCCTTCAAGCCTGCCTGAGCCTAGCAATTAAGATTTCTAGTAGTTAACTAGCTGAAAAGTATAAATCCCACCTTGTTTGTGGTGCATGGGTCTTGCTTTTTTTTTTGTAAGACACCCTAGAAAAATTGTCCTCTACTGAAGGAATAGAGAAATGATCACTATAACTGACTACAAACTTCCTGAGTACATGGGAAATGCCACTGAACAATGCAGACAAGACATCTGCTGTGATGGACCTTATATCCTGATGCACAGTCAAGTGATTCTGCAAAGAAATTCCTTTGCTAACATTCAAGACAATCTGTAGAGGCTCTTGTGCCTTGAAGAGAAACTACCAATGCTAAGAGCTTAACCAAGAAGATGATTATGTGATATGGTTCTAATAATACATTCACCGAAATGGTCCCTCACTTGATATTCGGGATCTGAGATTAATTGAAAGGTCATTCACTCACATTATTACAGGGTGTTCACTGAAGGATGAAGTATTCTTGCCAGTGGTACATACACAATATTTTGCCAATATTACAGGTCCTGAGAGAAACATGTTAGTTCAGAGGAGTCAAAATGGATTTCTTGGGACATTGCTAAGTGTATGGAGTTTTAAGGCTTCACAATGTAATACCTTACATGTGATTGTATGAAAAATCCTAAGAAATCAGAAGTATTTGCTAAGTTCATTTGCTCATACTAATATATTTGCATAAGAAAAATAGTGTCCCAAGAAAAAATGGAGTTAGGGCCAAGAAAATAAATGAATTATGAATATGATGTAATTGGGTTTGGAATACACTGGATAAAATTAGTATGTTTTCTTCTGAAAATAAATTTAATATAGCAGTATAAAGATATTTGAATTAACTTGGAGTGAAAGTCACTTTACTTTTTAATAGCTTTGCATAATAAGTCCATGATGTTTAGCTTTTACAGTTCTGTCTCTACACATTGAAAGGAGCACCTACTACACTATATGGACCATTTATGATATGACAGGTGTTTTGAAGAAATAAAAACTATTAGAGTTTCAAACTATGAGGATTAACAGCAGCTAAATTAAAGCTATAAATGCCTTTATTATTTGATGCATTTATACAAGATTGTTTTCATGAAAGACTTTGCAAGTAGAGACATTTATAATTACAAATTTAATAAATTTATAATACTTGATACATTAAATATAAGGTATTTTGTGTTATTCAATCATTGTATCTTGCCCACTTCCTCATCCCAATTAATAGTCGAAAGAGGTAATTTATATATTGTTACCTTTGAGTATTGGGGGAATCACATTACTTAATTACAATACTTCATTTGTTTATTTTTAAACTGTTGAAAATGCATCTACATCATTAACACTTGATTTCTATATTATGTTCTGCATTCGGACACTACCTCTCAATCTGATAGTCTAGGACAAGGAAAAAACAGCCTCAAAAACGCTTTGACCTGGGCTGTCCTAGGAAAGAATTAGCACTCAAACTCTCCATTCAACCCAGTTGCAGTACTCAATGTTGTACTTGCTAATTCAATAAAAAGCCTTTCAGCTCTACCTATAATGGAATAATAAGGCTCTTTGGATATTTTCCATCTTTGCTCTGTTGACAGAACTACAGGAATTCTTCTCTCATAATAAATGTTATTCTAAGTTTAACAGAACTTTCTATTATTATTATTATTATTATTGTATCTTAGGGGAATATAATGTTACCTATTATTGAAAGTAATTAAAACTTTATTGCTTATTAAAGATAATGGATTGACCCATGTTCTTCAGGCCTTAAAAATAGTTTCATATTTTATTACCTTTATAAATAAAATTTATATTTAAATAGAATAATTGTGTCATCTTGTTGTAATATTAACCCTTTTATTATTAAAGGCAATCTTTATTGTTGATGTGCTTCTTATGATATGTAACAGAAGAGGGACATTTTTGACATAATTGGTGCAGACTTCTTATGTCATTGTCATTAATTACTAACTTGGGGGGATGAGTACTATATGTTTATGTCAGTTATTTTTTATATGTTCTTAATAATTTTAGGTATATGATCAATGAAAACATGCTCCAAATATAATTGCCTACAATATTTATGATTTATAATATTATAACAATTACAAAATAACCCCCCAAAGTTATTTTATTTAAGCATCTCAGCACTAATTTTAAAAATAAATATGTATTAACCATTTTTAAGGTGAAAATTCATATCACCCCTTAATAAAAATGGAGCAGTTTTAATATGACTGTAGTCATTGGTAGTCATCCAAAGTAAATCTTAAATCATATACTTACTGGTATTTTATATATGTCTCTTCTTTATTTTATATAATTATATCTTTTAAAGTACTAATTTATGAACTTATGGAATTTCTCTCACATATATTATCTTTATATATTTCAACACAACAAAAAGTCCAATCACTAACTTGGCATCATCGAGTGAATTATGAATGAAAAAATAAAATAAGATAATTTTTCAGAGGATGGGGATTGGACTTTAACTGTATACATATAGGACTGAGGATGTGGCTACAAGGCATTTGAATTTCTAACTAATTGTAAGTCCCTTATGGTTTATCAGATCTATTTATTGTCTTTTTACAAGAATAACTATTTTTCCATCTAAGCCCAGTTCCTGGGAAATCATTGTCCACATGCTCTCCTTCAATGACCAAAGAATTGTGGTCTGCTTTCCGGGAAAAAGAGCACCATGTTATCATAAGACAGACACCAGATAATCCCAAATGGAGGGTCGGTCTACAAAAACCAGACCAATACCCCTCAAAATTATTAAATTCATGAGAGATTGTTGCAGATTAGGAAAGACAAAGGAAACATGACAACTAAATGGGATGTGCTATCTTGGATTACCTCCTGTATAAAAGAAAAACTGGGTTTAATTTGGCTAGTTCAATGCCTGTGTGAAAGGTAATGAATTGTTTACCTGCAAAGAATGTCAAACAAAGCACATGTCGTAGTAGTAATGGTTCTCTTGATCTTGATGAAATTATGGTAATCCATGTGTCAGTGAAAATTTATAAATTCATTTTGATATTTTTTTAAAGAACAGATTTTGAATTATCATAATGTCATACATGAAGCCTACAAGAGCCAGAGAATTTAGTTTGAGTTTAGTTGTGTGTCATATGACTTCAGGGAATTTAATAAATACGATAATTATCATTGAAGGGTGAAGAAAAGATAATTAATATACATGTTCCACATCTTTTCTTGACACACCTCATATACTATAAACTAGCAAAAGATCAGATAAGAAAGGAAGTACTTTGTTTAATGTTTAATGTCAGATTCTTAATTTAGACACAATATAGCAAGTGTTGTGGCACCCTGATCCTTAAAATGTTTTTAAAATGTTTTTCTGTATAACTAACAGTCAAGTTGAGACTATTTATAATGTCTATACTCATAAAAGCCTGGGGACTAAGAAAAACAGAATAAAGGCACAAAGTTTCTACAAGTGTTCATAAAAAACTCATATGCCTAAAAATATTGACAGTGGTAACAGAATTACACATCCAGCTTTATTTTTAAAAATTCATAGAAAAATATTTCATGGATTAATGAAACACAAGGTACCTCTTTATGTACATTTGGAATAAAAATACAATAAAGTGAATTTTGCCTAAAGTTTAAGCAGGCATCCAGTAAAAGTTGCATCCAGAAAAAGAATAGTAACAGAAAAATAATGCTATTTTTATATTGCCATAATATTGAACTCCTATAATGTTCAAAGGACGGTGCAAAGTTCTTTGATGCCTTAATTCATTATGTTCTCATCACATTATATGAGGTATTTGCCAGTGGTATTTATAGTTTACAAATGAGGAAACAGACTTTAAGAGGCTAAATGAGTCTTTGTTAAGAAGAAAGATGAGTGTTTATCTGTAATTTGAAAAGCAAAGGGAAGGAAATATTTTTACAGCAAGTCTGATTCTAAATTGTGTAGTAAGTTATTTAAAATTGATGCCCTGGATGGTGTGGCTCAGTGGATTGGCACCGGCCTGCGAACCCAAAGGTCGCTGGTTCGATTCCCAGCCAGGGCACAGAACCAGGTTGCAAGCCAGGTCTCCAGCCAGGTCCTTGTTTCCAACGCCAGGTAGCTGGAGGCAGGTGAAAGGCAACCATACATGGATGTCTCTCTCTCTCTATCTCTCTCTCTGCCTCTCTCCCTGCCCTTCTCTCTGAAAATAATGAATACAGTCTTGAAAAAAAGTTGATCAAGATTTAATATCCTAAAAGCCTGAATGAATCTGGAATGTCAGAAATCACCCCAGCTTCCAAGATAGTTTTTGACTTTCTTGGATCTACTTAAGGGCAAAGTTATTAAAATCTCTTTATTAGAAATTTGTTTAGACACCTTTCAAGTATGGTCAGAGCATTAAAAGGTAGTTTTCAGAGAGTAAAAGTGTTTGCATCCTAATCTTTGGCCATGGCAAAAATCCATACCTTGTGAAAAACCATTACTTTTCTTATTAACTCTCATATGAAGAATTTTGTATCTATCATGCATAAGGTTGAACTATGCTTTATGTTCACAAACTCTTAGTAACTATTCAGAGGAGATTCATTTGGCTCAACCTTCCCACTCTCATCCCCAAAACAGGTTCTCCTGACTCAAAATTCAATTCAAGTCTGAAGTGATGAACTCCAAAATTACAGCTGACCCTTGAGTAAAACAATAAACACTGAAACCTAGCTCAAGAACAGATCTTTGAGGGTTAGCTGAGGGCCGAATAGTAAGGGCTATATGATAAAAACTAAGAATGTGCTCAAAAGCATCTTGGCTAATTGAGCATTACTAATGACTGCAGGTAGACAAACCAGTTAACCTTCTACTGCTCCAACCCTAGACATCAATGAAGAGACTGAAACTCTCACTCTTGTACTAAAACATGTTCTAAAAGAGGAAAGTACATTTGCAAACAAATTCAGTGAAAGCATTAATTTATATATGTTTATTAAGTATATTTTCCTTAGGAGGAGGGGCAAAAGAATTGGCTCTGAATTAATTGAGCAAAAAGTTTATTCTTGTATTGTTATTTATTAATTATTGTATTGTAAACCTACTTTTGCCTCCACAAAAGTATACACAATTTTCTTACTTCTAAGAACTTGCATGTACATATTTAATTTACTATGAAAGAAAGAGCCTACTTTCTTGTATTTAAGAAAATAATGTCATTCCTGGTCATCAGTTGGCCTTCAATAGAAAACGTGAATGAGTGAAATAATCCTTGTTTCATAACTTTATTATTAGGGTTACAGAGGGCCTCCTTCTCTTATGTACTAACATTTAATAATATGAAATATGCCTAAGAAATTGTATTTTCTGAGCTGATAATGGGAAGTGGTTATACAAAATATGGCATGAAAATTATGATAACATATAACCACAAAAGGCACTATAATGTTTTAGTGCAGCTTCAGGTCAAAGCTCAACTATATTATGAATATACCAAGTAAATTAGGGCAAAATGTAAAGTATAATTTTAATTGTAATGAATATTACATATTGGTGTACTGATGAAGGTTAATCTCTGTTCCATGTATCCCTACCTCTGTATCATACTTGTTAATTTAGTTTGTTCATTAGATTCCACATATGAGTGAGATCATATACTATCTGTCTTTCTATGACCAGCTTATTTCACTCAACATGATGTTCTCCAGATCCATCCACAATGTTGTAAAAGGTAGGAGCTCTTTCTTTTTATGGCTGAGTAGTATTCCATTGTGTAAATGTACCACCTAAATGTTGAATACCCAAGACTTTCAAGGTGAATAAGATATTTAGCTTGAGATTCTACTACTTATGTGATAGTCAAAAACTTACAGTGGGCATTACAATTACTTACATAAAAATCTCAAGAAAGCTACTCCAACAGAATATAAAAGAGACCAAAGCAACATTTTACAAATAGTTAAAATACCAAAAAATAATATATTGATGATATGTCAAAAATGATTAAAGTGAGGATCTTTTACATAATAATTTAGATTTTTATGACTGATTTCAAGAAGATTTGTTGAGTATTATTTGTACCTGGTCAAAATATTAATGGATTACAAAAGTACATTTCAAAGTGAGAGTATAAAGTGAAACAAATTCTTGTTTAAAATAGCAATGGAACAATATGGCAGATCCATCCCCAAATATGAAGTAGACTATAATGAAATGGGTATATATTCACAGTGAGAGCAAATATATAAAATATCCTGCAGCATTTTAACACTTTATCAGCAAAATAAAAGTATATACATTTTAACTGATTGCTTACACTTCATATTTAAATCAATTTGTTTTCTATAAATCTTTATATATATTTACAGATCAAATTTGAATATAAAGAATCATATCTTTAAGGCTTCCTCAGACAAAATGTTGAATATGCTTCAGTGTCAGAGGAAAAAATGAATAATAATTAAGTTCATAGGTAATTTGAAAGTAACCACTGTCAATTTAAAAAACTGACTATAGAGTATGGTAATTTTGCTTCCTAAAGATTAATCACACGTAACTTGGAAATAGCATCCAGTTATACAAACTATCCAACCAATTGAAAACTTTTCCTAGATATCTGTTCCTTTAAACAACTAAAAATGTGTTTGAAGCAAACAGTTGAAATTGCAAAGGCCAAAAGTTCTTAAAATAAACAAATTAGCAATACATTTGAAAATGAAACATGCACCATGGTTATGGTTTGTGGTGACTTCTACTATACCTTTCTTTAATCCAGAAATGAAAGCTAAAAAGAAGAGTTTGATAAAGTTAAACATGGTATTTTCTCTTATTCACCACACATTAATTTATGTAAACAAATGCAAATTACAAATAGAACATTTATGTAATACAAAGGTAAATGTTACAATATACTTTGAACGTCACTTTGCAAGAACTTGGTAGATTTCTAGCTTCGTTTCCTATGATAGCAAAGTATAGTCTAGGCTGAAATTTTAGGTGTTTTCTTGGTACCTCCAAGAGAGGTAAATTTCATTTACGTTTTACAATTAGGACATGGGAAATTGGAGATCGTTATCAATTTCCACATAATTAAATGTAGGCATTGCATTAAATGACTTCTTTCAAACCACTGTGAGATAATGCTTGACTTAGGACTAGCAATGAAGTGTGTGTGTGTGTGTGTGTGTGTGTGTTTTAAGATTTTATTTATTATTTTTAGAGAGGGAGGAAGGGAGAGAGGCAGAGAGGGAGAGAGACATCAATGTATGGTTGCCTTTCATCTGCTTTCAGCTACGGACCTGGCTGGAGACCTGACTTGCAACCTGGTTACGTGCCCTGGCTGGGAATCGAACCAGCAACCTTTGGGGTCACAGGCTGGCACCTTATCCACTGATCCACCAGCCAGGGCTTGAAGTGTGTTTTTAAACAAAACAAAGGCATGTCTGCAAAAACTTGGATGTGTTGATCTGGACAAAAGACTCTCAAATTCATTCTTTGCAAAATTTAAGACCAGCAATAAAAATGATTTCTTGATATAGTTAGTAATCTGTATAGTAAAGATAAACATTTTGAACTTGTTTTAAAATGTTTTTTTGAATAAATTAAAAATACTATATGAAACTAAAGACATAGTAAATGCTTACAGAGAAGGAATAGGTCAGAGATAGAAAAATGCAAGGATGCATCATTCTTATGCAATGATGATTAATGAGAGAACGCTGCAAAACATTTTAAGTGTCATTGACTCAAACAGTACATTCATTTTTCATCATAAAGTGTTTTATCCATAACCAATATAATTTAATGGTAATACAAGTGGAAGTATAAAAATAGTGTTTTCATAACATACTTTAGGTAGGATTGATCATATGAATAAAATTCCACAACCCTACCCCTCAAATAATTATTTTACTTCCATAATTACCATGCACACTGCACACAAAACATTCCAATTTATTTTTGGAATAAGTAACCAACTCTTGTAATATTTAAATGTAGTTTTCAAATATACTGGAATGAAAAAGAAAGGCTTCTTTAGGCAGAGAAGTAATTAAGTGCTTGCATTCATTTGTAAGACTGCAATTTCAGTGCAGTCTAAACCTTAGTTATCAAATCCTTTCTAATTTGGAAACTGAAAAGGTCAGAAAAATTTATTGTGATGGGTTTAGACTTATTTCTAAGGGTAAGGAGGTACAAAGAAACAAAACAAGTGATACGACAATAATAAAAATGAAAAGAAACACAATTAGAAAACCTATCCCAGGAGACCGTTAGGTCCCATGCTGGACAAAGAGAATTGGTTCATAATCCACTAAAGTCAAATATTGATATTTTTAAAATTTCAGAATAATAAATTCTGCATAAAATTTTCAAGACTAGATCTGAGAAACACAAATTTATCATGTGAAACATGGCAGAAATAATAATAATATACAAATTAAAATCTGCATAAATGCTTACTTGTAAACATAATTGAGTTTCTTCTTTTGTTTTCTGAATTTATAACCCAAATAAATGTCTTAATTAGTAAATTAAAACAATAGGAAGTACTGGGATACTTGTATCACAAAGTTTAAATTAAGAAAATGCACTTTAGCCCTGGCTAGTGTGGCTCAGTGGATGGGCGCCGGCCGGTGAACCCAACAGTCATTGGTTCGATTCCTAGTCAGGGCACATACCCAGGTTGCAAGCCAGGTCTCCAAACAGGTCCCCAGCTGGAGGCAGGTGAAAGGCAACCATACATGGATGTTTCTCTCCCTCTCTGCCTCCCTCCCTTCCCTTCTCTCTAAAAATAATAAATAAAATCTTTAAGAAATTTTAAAAAAGAAAATACTTTTTATAATAAAAATGCAGCTCATATTTAAGTCACATAAAACAACTAAAACTTATCATGAGAGTAATACCAAAACATGCTGTATTATTTATAAAACATATTTTAATATTTTCTTCATAATCTTAACACAAATATTTAATAACCCAAGGCACATTTGAGACATGAGAAAAGAAGAGTTACTAATAAATAATGTTTGAAAAGGTTGATGTTTAACAGAGCTCAGCACAAAATTGATACTGTTGGCATAATATTTGCTAATGTATGATACATCAATCTATAATTGCCATTTACTTCAATAAAGTAGTAATAGTTGTAGTTATTTTATCATGTATAATTTTAGAGTCACATAATAAAGCTACTTTAATGAAATTTTAAAAGGTCATAATTTTGGTGAATAAAATTTAAAATCTTTTCTTAATCCTCACCCAAGAATATGGTTTTATTGATTTTAGAGAAAAAGGAAGGGGGAAAGAGAGAGAGAGAGAGACAAACATTGATGTAAGAGAGAAACATCCATTGGTTGCCTCCCGTATGTGTCCTGACTAGGGATCAAACCCACAACTTAGGTAATTGCCCTGACCTGGAATCGAACCCACATCATTTTTGGTATATTTTTGGAGTCAACTGAAGGATAATGTTTTATATATGTACTAATTAAATAAATATATAAACACTTATTCAATACATTATCTGTTTCCTTAGCTAAGTACATTACTATATTCACTATGCTTCCTGATACAGAGAAAAATCTGATTAATTCAGCTTTGATTCACCTAAAATCCACTACATGTTCCAAGTTATTACAGGCTAACTTTTGAGAACAAGTTCCTCCATCATTTTCTTATGCCAGCCCCAATACCAACAGGAGTTGGTATTGAAGGTCACAGAACATTCCAAAATCAGTATATATACCTTGTGTACGTAGAAAAATAATAGAGATAAACCTAAATTATATCTAGAGACATACTATAATATAATATGACTTTCTTTTAAAAAGTGATTTTTATAGCACAAAATGTTTGAAAGCCTTCCCTCACATTTTCACCAACTTGTTTTCTTAAAAACATGCTTTATTATAAAGAAAACAGTAAGTAATTAAAGTCTCTGTATAGCATAGGTGGACATGATATCAGGAAAGGAAGTCTATCATATGATTACCACTTGCAAGATAACTGCTTAAATTCTATATTTTGGGCAGAGGTTGATACATATTTGTTCATTAAAGCATGATTTTTTTTTTTAATTTTAAATATCCATCACGCTCAGTCCTTTTCTTTTCTTTTTTTTAAGATTTTATTTATTTTTCAGAGAGAGGGGAAAGGAGAGAGGCAGAGACAGAGATAGAGACATCAATGTACGGTTGCCTTTCACCTGCCTCCAGCTACAGACCTGGCTGGAGACCTGGCTTGCAACCTGATTATGTTGCCCTGGCTGGGAATCGAACCAGCGACCTTCGGGTTCGCAGGCTGGCACCTTATCCACTGTGCTACCAGCCAGGGCAAGCATGATTTTTTTTAAAATACATAATAAATATAAACTAATTTCAAAAGTGTATCTTTTTTTTAAAGAATTTTTTAAAAAAACTTATAAGGTTATTTATTTATTTATTATTTCCAGAGAGAGAGGAAGGGAGAAAGGCAGAGAGGGAGAGAAACATCAATGTATGGTTGCCTTTCACCTGCCTCCAGCCACAGACCTGGCTGGAGATCTGGCTGGAGACCTGGCTTGCAACCTGGTTATGTGCCCTGGCTGGGAAATCGAACCAGCAACCTTTGGGTTTGCAGGCCGACGCCTTATCCACTGTGCTACCAGCCAGGGCTTCAAAAGTTTATCTTTAACTATCATAAATATTGTATAGTTCTCCAAAACAATGTTCTATTAATTTTACTTTAAAATTCTCTACCAAATGGGAAAAATAGTGAACATTATTTATTGATAGTATTTTTCTGCCAATACATTAATTTAGAGAAATGCATCTGGATGAACTGCTTTAAATATATATATATATTTATTTATTTAAAGATTTTATTATTTTTTAGAGAGAGGGGTGGGGAGAGAGGCAGAGAGGGAAACAGACATCCATGCATGATTGACTTTCACCTGCCTCCAGCTGGGGACCTGGCTGGAGACCTGGCTTGCAACCTGGGTATGTTCCCTGGCTGGGACTCGAACCAGTGACCTTTGGGTTTGTAGGCCAGTACCTTATCCACTGTGCCACCAGCCAGGGCTGCTTGTTGTATTTTAATATATGGGGAAAGAACTTAACCTTGAAACATTGGACCATTTCTAAACAAACAAACTAAAAATCTCAAGCTACTTTTATTGTTTTCCCAATTTGGGGTCTTATATTGAAGAAAATATAAAAAGTAAATGTATTGGAAGATTTATATTTCTATTAGGACAATAAAAAAAATGAGTTAAAGTTCAAATCCATGTTTGCCTAATACAAAATGACATTTTTAGTTTTGTCCTAAATTATTTTAAAATTCAGTGTTTAATGGCAATATCCATGAGTATGAATATCCATGAATTAATATTCATAGAATTATTTAATTTTATATTTCAAATAATAATGGATAAACCTGACATATGGAAATCTGGCTATAGAGTTTAGGAATAAACAGGAAGAGGCATTTTCCACGTGGTACAACATTAAGCATCTTAGATGATGCGTTGATAAGTATTTTATGTCAGCAAAGAACAAAGCATAAAAGATAGTGCCACAAACATGCAAAAAGAATGAAAAGTAGAAGCAAGCTATTTCAAACTGAATTAAATAAAAGTTTATATGCACAGGAAGAGAAGTATAAAGGGTTTATTTTATTGTTCTGACAGATTAACTGACTGCACAAGACATGTTAAAAGGATGTTTAGATAAACCAAATGCTATCTGCCTTAGAAATCATTGAATTTTATGATTAGAAGACACAGATTCAAGATAATAGCTCTTTACATGCTGAAAATATAAATATTATATTTTGGTATTTGTAAAAGAAGAGCATATCATTAAGAGATAAAATATTGCTTAAGATCTACTTTTTGCATTATAAGGAAGGAAATATAAATCTTTTATACAGTATAACTTTGATTCTGTATTCGCTTGAAGTCGTAAGTATTAACCTCCCTCTTACTTCACTAAGTTCCTTCAAACATAAAACTATAATGTTTCTGCTTGCCAGGTTGGGGAATTGACACACGAATTAGGTTAAATATGCAGATTAGTATCACTAAGAATTTGATGGAAATTTAGCCTAAGAGAATCTAATCCATGACCAACGAAGGCATTTATTTAAAAGATACTCTAATCCTATCTAGTTTTCTGATACTCATTTTGGTCAGATGAAACATTACAACACAAGGATAGACAAGAAAGAACAAATCCAACCTTCTGGGCAGCAACCACTTATTTTGATATGCTCCCTATAATTTGAAATATTCAAGGATTTCAGGTGTTGAGAGACAGAAACATACTCCATTTTATTTTTTTTTTAAAGAGAGGAAGGGAGAGAGGTAGAGAGGGAGAGAAACATCCATGTATGATTGACTTTCACCTGCTTCTAGCTGGGGACCTGGCTGGAGACCTGGCTTGCAACCTGGTTATATGCCCTGGCTGGAATCGAACCAGCGACCTTTGGGTTTGCAGGCCGGCACCTTATCCACTGTGTCACCAGCCAGGGCTAATATGTAGTTTTGAGATAAACACTGCCTAAATTTATAATGATTTTTCTTTAAACTTTTGTTATTTCCTATATATAGTTAATTGAGTAACATCAAAAAGAGCCAAAGCTAGTGCATCATTACATTTTTTCAACTTAAAACTATATAATGCAAATATCAATAAACCCTGAAGATCTATCAAAACACCTTTCACTTTGAAAAATGGGCATCATTGGGAATAAATGCACACTCCCAGCTATCAATTTGTCTTTAGTTCATATAACTTACATGAGATACATTAGAAAGGAATTATAATTCACAATTGATTATATAATCTAAGTCAAGGATTTAGGAGCCATAAGAAAATGTAGCCATGATACTGATAAATAAACCTAAAAACGTTAATAAGTATGTGTGACTTCTTGACAAAAAAGTCTGTAAGGACAAATTCTTTACATGGGTGAAATTATTTTTAGGTCATTTATAATCAAAACCCAAACATATTCTTGGGGAGGGCTATAATATATGAAAAACATATAAAAATTAATTAACAAATTCTGTCATAGTATTTTGACAAAGGGTTTTTTTGTTTGTTTGTTTGGTTAAAGCTAATGTAGTTTGATATATTTGAGAAAAATTACATGAAGAATAACCCAGAATAGCATCTGGCATTAATCAACACTTGACCAATATTTGTTGAATGAATGAAAACACAGTGAATTCGTGACTGTCCATATATCACAACTACTCTGTGACACTCCTTCCAGCTCAGTGAAAAAGAACAAAGCCATGCATTCCATACCTAACTAATTTCTCACCCTTTCAGACAAATTTTTTAAATGGCCTCTCTGACAGGCTTTTCTATAACCTATTTCTATTATAATGAACATTCTTCTGCATCACTAACTTGGTTTGCCAAATTGTGAGTTCTCCACCAATAAGAGTCTTGGAACTCTATAGTCTTCATGATTTTTAATCTTAAAAGAAGAAAGAATATTTTATGCCAACCTCTACTTGGTTTGCACAGAATTTCCAAATCTGAAATACCAAATAAAGCAACTCTGACATCCATTGAACCAAAACATATTTATCATTTATTATGTGTCATGCCTTGCTATGTATTTCATTTTTCAACCACAGTTTACATTCAATACCACTGCTCATCGGTTTTAGATGTGGAGCAAAGTGAAATGAGTTACATTAAAGTGGGCATTTTTAAAGGTGAGGTGACATTTTCCTACAGGTTATTAATTCCACTTCCTTCTGTGTAAGTACAGATAGAAGTACATTGGCTCATTGAAACTATCTTTAGTACTTTAAATTTGAGAATACAATCAAACAGCTAGTATCTCTCTTCCTTTCCCTCTCTCTTTCCTTCTCCATATATTATATATTGCAAGTAGGAAAGGTTATTACTGAAAATGCTGTTAATATTACAAGATTAAAAGAACTAAAGTACATACAAATTTCATCTGATTTGCAGGTACCTGAAATCACTTTACAAGCTTTATCTTTAAGAATGCAATAATTTTAAACACTGTTTCAGATGGAAGAAATGACATCCATTGTTAAGTCACAGATTATCTCAGTAGGAAGAATTATTACAACAATTGTTGGGGGGGGTATAAAGGGACTAAATGGTAATGGGAAAATACAATAAAGATTAAATGAAAATAATAATAATAATAAAATGGGCTCAATCCTACAAGACTGTCCCCCACTTAAGGTAAATAAAAAACCAAAAATAACTTACTAGACAATAAAGAAATGTATAAAAGATGCATATGTAGTATGCACCAATACATCATTATATTCCAAACGAACAGGAGTTCACCTTCCTTTAGTTTCATAATGTTGATTAGGATGAAATTCAGAATTATTACTCATGACAATATTTGCTATTGCTTCTGTACACTGCAGTTATGTGGGATGTGAGAGGACAAATGAAATGCTTATCACAAGGCAAGAAATGAAATCATTTCACTAGTGTACATTGACTTAGCAGTTGAGGAAGTCACCTGGTCTACAGCATTAATGTATAATCCCCAATTAATATTTCATACCACATCAGATATGTCATTACTGGTCACATTTATAAGATAGATTTAGGAGAGAAAATTTTGTACCTCAGACACTATTATAAATATTGGCATATCCATAAATATGCAACATAATTATAAGTCTACATAGGTCATTTCATAAGTGCGTAAGGCAACTTGTAAAAGAAGGGCAGAAAAGAATAAAAACAAGAATTTGAAAGTAAAAGAAGGAAGTTGAAAGTAAACGAAGGAAGGCAGATAAAGAGCTCAAATATTGTATTATGTCATAACCTATTAAATATTACTAAAATTTTCTTTTGTCCTTAGATGATGTTTGCATAATAAAACATAATTTAAAAAAATTAAAAAACATATATGTGTAAAATTTTTCCTAATTATATCATAGCTAAGTTTTTCTGAATTGTCTGTACATTAAGGTCACCCTTAATGATAAGTATTTTGAGTAATTGTATTTAAGATCTGAATACTACATCTTTCACTTTTTCACCCTCTAAATGGTAGTTAATGAATTTACCAATAAAAATTGGATTCCCTTAGGATGCATACTATCTAACTTTATAATGCACCTTGAAATTAAATCAAAGAATTATGCCTAGTGTGAACTATTGAAATCCATACTGGCTTTAATTTGTGTTTTGTATCATTTCCAAATAATTTATGGTATTTAAATATATGAAATCTCAAAAATTATAAGATTATCATTGGAAGAATGGTTTATAAAATAAGTTAAGTCCTGGCTGGTGGCACAGTGGATAAGGGGCCAGCCTGTGAACCCAAAGGTCACTGGTTCAATTCCCAGCCAGGGCACATAACCAGGTTGCAAGCCAGGTCCCCAGTCAGGTCTGTAGCTGGAGGCAGGTGAAAGGCAACCATATATGGATGGCTCTCTCCCTCTCTGCTTCTCTCCCTTCCCCTCTCTCAAAATAATAAATAAAATCTTTTTTTTAAAGTTAACATTAACCATTCTTTAATGTTAAAACCAGGACTTGTACCTGAGGCTTCAAAGGGAAAAACCATGTGAACACTCCATAATAAAACAGAATGAAATTGAATAAAAGCTAGCTTTTATAGCATTGTTTAAAGATAACACTTTAGAGTCCATACTTATATATTATATTCTAAAATTTGCAATGCTTTTTGGCTTGTTATTTATAAAAGTCTTCAGTCTTCCAAAGTTTTTGAATATTGTATTTTATTTGAAATTATTCGGCTTAAAAAGCATCTGGTGCAAAGAAAAGAGAAAAGGGGGAGGAGGTGAAGGGAAGAAGGAAAAAGAAGAGAAGGAAGGAGAAAATTGAAAGGGAGGGAGCTGGAATTTTAAGGTTGACATAATTTTACACCCCTAAGCCTGAACTATCAAAAATGTCAGTTTAAAATGCTTCAAGGCATGATGATTAAAATTGCATAAATAACACATGTCTTTAAATATATATAAGAAAAATTTTTATGCTTCTAAACATTATATAATGGTTTGAGTAGTACAGTGTGCAAGCTGATTTGATCAACAACCATTAAGAAAAGCTGCATTTTTATTTATTTATTTATTTATTTATTTATTTATTTATTTATGATCATCACATGGAAAAAGATCCTGTGGCTCTGATCCTGTCCAGGCTTTTCCAGATTTAGGTTACATTTTGTGTCCTTTTAAACTCTGGTATCTTACTTCAATGTAATATAAATGATCACAATGAAAGGTGCTCACTAGGGCAATACATGGGCTAAATGAATTTTATTATTTATTATTATCTTTAGATGCGTGATTCGAGAGACAATCCTCTTTCCTGCTTCATTTTTATGACAGTTCATAACCTCAATTTAATTATATAAATGATATTAATCCCTGATAGCACCTAAGAAACCCAAATGAAGTCTGGATTATATCTTTATGCATAATCTGATATTCATTGAAGTTCCCAATTTCTCCTGTGCATTTTGTTATCTGAAAAATAAAAAGGTGTTAAAATGCTTCAAGGAATGACTATTTAAACAACCTATGCCTTTAAGTCGTGCTCAGGTGCATCAGGGTTACCTCAGTGAATGTTTGATGTAGAATTAACTTTTCTAATATTAGATGCAAGAAAAACCTCAATTCCTGTAACTGATAATTGCCTTGGGTAAAAGCGGCAGCACTTAGCTAGCTTTGTTGTTACAATGTGCATCATATACTTTATAAAGTCTGAGCTTTTACTGGTTTCTAAGGCTATAGAATGAATCCTTCAGGTTGCCATTTGACTGGTTTTGTCATTATGATAGGCTAATTAAAAGGACAATATGCAGATTATGTTGCTTGGCTGTATATGAAGATAGAATATATGACCTCCAAACTTCCTGACAAGCCTAAATTTTTAAACTCTAAAATATCACCTTTTGCTCGTGTACAGTATGTCTACTACCTATAAGATTAGGTTCAAACCACGTGTCACTTAGGAGCCACCCAGCTTGCTATTCAATTTTATCTACAATGACTTAGCATCAGTCCCCTTATTGTTTCCAATACACCTAAATCACATTTCCATCCAACCTGTTATCTGTACCTGTAATGTTATTACCTTTCTCATCATTCTTTCTGCAAGCTATACTTTAATCAAGGCTTTTATCGGGGTCCTTTTTCACCTTCCAGTTCTTTCAGACTAATTCTAAATTACAATTTCTGCTGTGCAGGAATGTCTTATGTATACCATTATCATGTGTATTAATCAACACCTAATAAACATTTTACACCTGTTGCAGGATTCCTGTCTCCATTTAATACTGTGGACCATTCCACATGAGAAATCTCTTTAGCTTCTTAAAAATCCTGAAAGGCAATAACAGCACACTGACAGAGCACATGATACAATGAACAAAGCCAGTGAAATTAATGAATAGATGCTAAGTCTAAAGAGAAGAGGGAGGGTGCACATGGACAGCTAACAAATTAATAATATTTATGCCTTTATTATTAAGGTTGGTATATCTATTCAAATAAGAAAATTTATCCTTTGTTATCAGTATGTGGATTTTCTTAGTGATCCACCCAAGCTTAGGCTACAAAAT
The DNA here is from genome assembly GCA_004026585.1 of Noctilio leporinus. NCBI lineage: Eukaryota > Metazoa > Chordata > Mammalia > Chiroptera > Noctilionidae > Noctilio > Noctilio leporinus. The sequence goes on from PVIW01001022.1 coordinate 259,884, forward strand.
AGTACTGACACTTGTAGAGAAGGTATGGAATTTTACTGAAATAATTCTGTGATTATCTTTGACTAGAATTTAAAGTACAATCTTGACTAGAATGCTAACCACTCAGGTTCATCGTGGCTCAGCCATTTTCTTACCCATGTTCATTGCTAACAATGTGAGATGCCTACTTTTACTTAGCACTTATTTTGGAATGTTAGGGGTGACTTTGTGACCAATCTGGGTTTCTCTAACAGTTCAGAGCTCTAATTACATTTTAACCTCATTTAGCTGTCATATTTCTGGATAAATGAATATTTACCCCTCACTTTAGCAAAAGGGTCACAAAAATTATGGTCATCTTCTGGTAGAACGTCCTTAGTGACTGTTTTTCATGCACACTCTATTGACATTTATTCATCTACTAGATGTCAAACTCTGAACTAACTACAGAAGGAAATGCAGAAAGATAAAGGGAGAACTTGGGGCTTAACCTCTGTTATGGAATTTTTCAACTCTTTAAAATGAAAAACTACATAGACAACAGTGTGGTGATTGCTGGCAGAGGGGCAGATAAGGGAACTAAATGGTAATTAGAAAAAATACTGGTAATAAAAACTTCAAAAGAATCTTGCCACATTATTTGTAATCAGTTATTGTTAATCAGTCAAAAAATGACAATAAAACTTTTACTGACCCTGAAATGAATGTTAAGAAAGATAAGGAGTGGAAATAACAACAATTCTGATATAAATATTCAATGGATTATGAACTACAATAAAATGGTCAATTTATTACTATTATTTGAAAGATGCTTTTATTCATATTTCTTGGGCTGTGTATTTTTGAGCCAATAACATGTTTAAAATGTATTTTCAAACAATTGTCTAATTTATATTAAAATTCTAATTAGTTACTAAGATTAGTGCAAATTTAATTGAAGAATTAGAGGTAGTGTTTCCTTTACAGTGTTTCTTTACAAAAAGTTTAAAAAATTTAGGTTTCTAACCTTATCTAATTTTCAGAAGAGTGAAAAATAGATGGACCTTTAAGCATAAGCTACTTAATTTCTGTGTAGGTGATTCAGTGAGATAATTCAGTTCTTAAGCAATATACAGCTTGCTGAATTATTGGCTTGACTGTATGTATATTGTAAGTTGGTGGGTACAGACAGCAAAGGATATGAACAGAGAATTCATTCTCGCATAATTTGAAGATAACGTGATTAAGATGGCTGAGTAGTGAATTAACAGGCATATCAGACATGATGGATAATAATAGATTGATAATAATGCCCCCTACCTGTCTCTTGCCCACCAAAATGTATACCTTATAACTTGATCACTTATAGATTGATCCCCTTGATTTTCCCCTTGATCACTTATAGATATATTTGTCAGAAGTAGAGATTGAATTCTCTTGTAAGTCTTAAACTCGAATAAAATTCTGTTAAAGAAAAGTCTCCTGCAGATAAATCTGTATTTTTTTTTAATCTGTATTTTTAAAAACTCAGTAGATTAGAAGATTAAGGACAATGGAATTCACTTTAGCTTTTAATTCTCTAGCATTAATTTCTAATCAACAAAGACATTTCAAGTCAAGGTTTTGAGAACAAAATGATATATTATCTTAATCAGCATTATAAAACATAAGCTATCATGCATTACAGATGGATGCAAACAGTTTGAGACCTCCCTTAGTTTGTTTTATGCACTATACAAAGGGCTGCCTTTGAGTTTTGGCAATGAACCACATATGACAAATTATAATTACAACATGTATTTTCAGAAGACTTCTAACAAATATTTTAAACCAGTCTTCCATAACAAAAATAACACAATTTTTTCCTCTGTGACTTTCAGATATATTTTCTAAAATATTAATGAAATAGATTTAGGCTTGATTCTGGTGGAAGTTGCAAGTTATTTTTAGAGGAGAAATGCTGAAAGTTCAACTACATAGCCAAGAGGTTTACAACCACTGAGAAGATAAAACTACTTATAAATGAGACTGATCCCTGAGCAAGTTGTCACTTGCTCAGACATAATTGGTACAAAAACATTCCAATTATTATCACCAAAAATGAACACTGTAACATAAAATGAATAAGCTGCTCAGTTGGCCCCGGACATGGGAATTGTAGTCAAACAGCTGGATGAACATGTGCTAGATCGCTGTGAGAAACTGCATAGTATTAATTCCTTTTTCCATATTTCATATTTATCTTCTGAATATTAACCTTATCCTCATCCTGAGATAGAAATAGAACACAAAAGTTCAAAAATGGAAACAGAACAGAAATAATATGCATTTTACGATGAAGTATCACAAAATTCTACAAGAAAGGACCACAATCTGGCAGAATACCATTTAGAAGATATTTTCACATGGGCAAAATCCTAAGGATGCTCACAATATAATAAGTGCAAGTCTCTTAATTTTGACCTGGAAATAAGTCACTGATAATTGTTGTCCCAAAGCATCAAAGCAAATGGTAAGTCTCATGTTCTATTAGGAAGCACACTTTATGTTTTTATACTGACAAGCTGCTAAAGTTGAAAGAACTTCTCTTTTTAAACAGTTTTTTTTATTTATCACTTTCAGAGAGAGGGGTAGGGAGAGAGGCAGAGAGGGAGAGAGACATCAATGTATGGCTGCCTTTCACCTGCCTCCAGCTACAGACCTGGCTGGAGACCTGGCTTGCAACCTGGTCATGTGCCCTGGCTGGGAAATCAAACCAGCGACCTTTGGGTTCGCAGGCCAGTGCCTATCCACTGTGCTACCAGCCGGGGCCTGAAAGAGTTTCTCTCTTAATAACATACTGGAAACTTGAAAAGTTCCTGTGGAGGAAGAAAAGTTATCCGTGACTTCTCTCCCTTTCTCCCACTTCAGCAGCCCTAAGTATGGGACTGAGCACCAATGGGGGGGCTTCAGAGGACCGGGACAGTGAGGAAGCATCAAGTGAAACAGCCCATCAGTTCAGTTCCCGGATCTGAGGTCGTTGCAGGCACATTCCCACCCACTCACATTCCTGAGAAATCACTGATTTCTCTTCCCCTATGCAACAGAAAACCATGACCAAGGGATTGTGTATAAAAGCTGCAAGGACTTGATCTGTCCTAGCTTTTCATTAGCCATGTGTGGCTATTCTTTTTCAATTTCACTGACTCCCTAGCATGGCTTTCAACGGCCTATTCAATTCCTAAAGGGGGCATCAGCAGACACTGTGAGCAGACAATAAAGGGCTCTGAAACATTGATCTGGGTAGGATGATTCTGTAGGAGGTTCTCTCTGCCAGATCACTCCAGTGGCTTCTTTTTAGATACCCATTGTTCCATTCAGGTCTTATTTTGCATCCTGTCCCTTCAGGAGTTTCTTTTCAGATTCCGTGGCATTTGTCATTTATCAAGGTCAGCTTTGTCGTATAGGTAAAAGGGGAATGCCACCGAGCACTCTGAGTGATCTCTTCCTGAACAAATGCAAAACGTCATTGAATATGCTAGTTCAAGTCATTGACCACTGACAAGAAAATTATTTATTTTCCTTACTTTTATTGAAAAAATGTGGGACTAAAAATCCCAGTATTGAAGCATCTACAATGTACTGGCTTGGCCAAAAAGTCTATGTTTTTTTCTGTAAAAGAGAAGACGTATTTTTCATTTTCACCAATCATTTCATTGATTTGCATATTTTGAGTATGTCAGCTTGCTCCTGCGAAGTATAATGTTAATTGTTATCAATTAATGTCTCAATTTGAGAAGACGTCAGCTGGTCTATCTGACTGACTGTGGTGCATCATCCAGCAAGAAATCTCCAGCATAAAACTTCACAAACCACTTTTGACACATTCAATCACTCACAGCACTGGCTCCATACCCTGCAAATATCTTTTTTCTTTTTTGTTTCAGTTCCATTTTTACCTTTCTTGAAATAATAAAGCATAATATGCTGAAAATGTGTATTTTCTTCCATCTTCAATATTAAAATGGCTATACAAAAATTCATTTTTTATTTTTTTTAAATCCATGCTGTTATGTCAGCTGTCATAATCCAATCCAACAAGTATTTTGAATGAAGTTAGACAAATAAGCACTACTAGCGCCATCTTATGGAGAAAAACGAAATGAACTTTTTGGCCAACCCCAGACAGACTTGCTTTATTGGAAGCCAGACTCTATGAGTCCATCAGCTCCCAAGACACTCTGTGTTACAAAAGCTCTCCTAACCCAGAAGATAGGGTGGAACCATAAACACCCAGGTGCCTTGACAGCTGTGGCACAAGCTGGATGTGTTTAGTCCATGTTAATTAGACATCAAAGAATTAAAACGCTAAATTTCCAAATGGCATAACAGGACCGGCATGATCCCTGACACAAAATAAATACATGAACGAATGAGAGCTGGCAACACTAAAAGAACAGGCATTATTACAAATATAGATGAACAAAGGCCATGCTGTGCTAGGCATTCAACACCTGTGCTATCTGTAGGTGGGAGGGGCCGTATCATGATGTGATCTGAAGGGCTTTTGTTTGCAATGTCAGAGAAACAGAAAGGAAATAAAGAGGAACACCAGAAAAAGGGAGACTATGACAACTGGTACATTTGCATGCAGTGCTCCATTATCTCCACACAGTGATGGGGTGGGAAAACATCCCTCTGACCAAGGTGGGCTAGATGAGAGAATGACACAGAGCAGGGAGAACGGAAAGGAAAGCCCAGGAGTGTGGACAGAGAAATTCTCCACCATGTCACTCAGCCAACTGCGGGCACAGGTGCACAATTTAATTCACACTAACATGGCCTACCAGTTCTCAGGGGAAATTCATTGCCATTTCCTTTATGATGCACACACATGTTCTGCAAGAGTTTTATTACTACTCTGAAGGTAGCACCTGCAAGAGATGTTGCTGTACAGTTTGTATACCTACCTGTATACAATGGGAAATTACAATGGCATCAATAAATGCTCATTTGAGGTTCATAAATAAAATTCTCCATATGACTCGATATCAAATCCATTTTAATAGTACAGTTAAACACTCTAATAATAAGTTCACTTCCATTATAATTATTAAAAGAATTGGATTTCCTAGGATAGAATATGGACACTTGCCAAAAGTCTTTAAGCAAAGGTAAGATATGAAGGTCTGTCAAAAGTATTGAGCCAATGTCAATATAGTTCAAACAGTCTGCATGGCTGATACTTTCGGGACAGACCTCATAGCTTTAGATTATGTGTCTTTATATGTCTCCATTTATTTATGACATCACTAATGGAATTTTAAGTAGCCAAGCTTCATAATATTTCAATAGTCCTATTTATGGCTATTGTTTGAATCATTGTTAATATATTCATGACTTTCAGACAGGTATTTTCCATTTGAAGAGTGTTGTTAATGATGTCATTGCCAATAATAATAAAACAATTAACATTTATAAATATTTATACTGTACCAGATGTCCTGTTTACAGGTAGCAACAGCTTTATAAGGTTGGCATTGTTATCATCCTACTTTCTACATGAGCAAACTGAAGATCTCAGGTGTGAAATCACCTGCAAATTTTAAAAGACTGATTGCTGTAAAAAGTGGAATTCAAAATCATGGCTGCCTGCATTTACCATCAATAACTGTTAGGTATATTGGTCAGTAGCCCAGAGAAAAGAGCAACTTCAGAACATGAATGATTTGAAGTTTATGAAATTAATCGGTAGAGTTACTGTTATTTCTTTCCGTCCTAGGATATATGGGCTAGTTTGCTCGCCAAACAATTTTTTCAAACTGCAAAGAACTGAGAATGTTAGAGATCTTTTCACTATGTGTTCCAAATGGCTATAGAGGTTGTATGTGGATGTGTATGTAGGTAAAAAATATTAGAAAAGTACTAGAAAAAATTTCCTCTTTAAGTTTTCTTCCACTTTATTAACATGTAAATATTCCTTTCCTACAGCAGAGGAATAAGAAAAGTAAAAGGAGTAGAAAGAAAAGAAGGGAGAGAAGGGAAGGAAGGAAGCTAATGAAGGAAAGGAGATATGGAAGACATTTTCCCTAACATGTTTCATTATTGTTTAATGTGATTTTAAATAGTAAAGTGGCAAGAATCCTCAAAAACATCCAATACCAAACTTTGTCAAAATTAGCTGGGTTACCTTGGATGAGTCCTTATATGCACTGCATTTCAATTTTTACATTTATAAACACAGAAACTTGGACTAGGCCACCTTCAGGGACCATTCCAAATACTATTATATTATTTTCTCTAATAGTTTCCCCTTAAGTTATAAGATAAAAAATACTATTTCCAAAGACCATATTTAAGATAAGAAATATCCTGTTTTGATAATTTTAACATATAAACACATATTATTAAGAATTTTATAAAATAGCTATATATATATATATATGTGTGTGTGTGTGTGTGTGTGTATCTTAAATGTTATTATAAAATTCATGAAATTGATTAAATACATTTCTTAGTCATTTTGGTCACTCTCTTTCTCTACCTTGCATTGTTTCCCTTTTAATACAGGCCAGTAGTGTTTTAAATTGCTCCCAGAGGTGACTGAAGTTTAAACTATTGAAATGTTCTTATAGCTTTATAAATATTATGTATGCTCTGTTTATTAGGAGTAAAACATTGTGGTCAATTCCATTATACTTTGAGGCTAAAAGGTATCTATTGATTCTTCAACAACTTATTCATAAAAATAGAAAATAAATGCAGCAGCTGAAAGAAGCAACATGTTTAAAAAATCACAATCTTTTACCAAAATACAAACATTCTAGGTTTCTGTTCTTTGAAAAATTTTCTGAACTCACACAATTTCTCTGCTTCCCTTTTAGCAAATTCTTCAAAATAATTGTCTATAACAGATGTATCCAATTTCTCTCACTCTGTTTCAAACCCATTTGATCCAGACTTTCATTTCCACTACTATTCTGAAAATTCTTTGTTTTTCTCTTACATCACACTGCTTTCTCAGTCTACTGTGCAATTGCTTCTTGCCTCCTCTGTTTCTAAAGGTTGGAATGTCCTAGGAATCAGTCTTTAGACTTTTTCACTTCTCCATCTATGCTCATCCTCTCTGTGATTGCTTTCATTTTCATGGCTTTAAAGTCCATCTCTATTCTGAACTTTAAGCCAAGACAATTTGCCAGAAGCCAGTAAGTAACTGTCACAAAGCCAATGTGACTCCCCAAATTTCTTTTAACCCCAAACTTGCTTCTCCACATTATCATTTTAATTTTAAAAACTACAAAGTCCTATTTACTAAGTTAAATAATATTGGAGCAACCCTTGATTTCTTTATTATTTTAATTGCATATATAATATACTAATAAATTATGTTGGTTTTATCTTCAAAATATACCTGCAATCTGACAACTCTCCACCACATGTATTGCTACTATCCTTGTGTAATCCATAATAATTCACCTGAATTATTGCAATACTTTCTACCTGATGTCCTTGTTTTTGCTCTAGTCCTCATTGCAGCTCTTCTCCAAAGAGCAACTAGAGTGATCATCCATTTTTCTTTATTTATTGTACTTTTTAATTACCATTTATCCCCCTAATTCCATCCTCCTGTCTCCCACCCATCCAATCACCACACTTCGTTGTCTGTATCCATGTGTCCTTTTTCCTTTTTGCTGGATACCTCCATCCCCAGTCCCCAACACAGCTGCCAGCCTGCTCTCCATCCATGAGGTCATCTCTATTTTGTCCCCAGAGCCTCTGTCTATCATTAATTTTAATGAAAATCTCTAGAAAATATTGAAGAAACAATTATCTGAGAACTCTGAAATATTAACGAAAAGATGGTGCCTTGTGGAGCGGAGTCAAAACATACAGAAACAACACATTCAAGGATGAGATTCTCCATAGGTTTTGCCCTTTTGTGCCACAGATTTGCCCATAGAGCCCCAAGTGTCAATCTGGGAAAAGGTGTGGAGTTGGCAGCTAACTCTCCAATAGATTTATGTCTTTCTGACTACAGGAACCAAAAAAGGGTCAGATAATGTGAAGGAAGTCCTAGAAATAGAAAGGTTAAAGATAAAGGTAAAGAGACTCTCTAGATCTGTTTACAACCCACACCAACCTTTGGAGAATTCAAATGGAATCAAGGATCTATACCACATAAAATTTGACACAAAAAGATTAAGGACAATATGACCAATTCTAAAGACTCAGGGGGAAAAATGAATAGATGCCAATACTGAAATGAGCCACATATTGAAGTTATCAGATTTTCAAGAAGCTCTTACAGCTATATACTAGCTCCAAGTGATAAATGGAAAGACAGAATTTCTGTTTCTCTTACAAAAGTAGAAACTATTTAAAAAATATGTATACAAATGAAGATTATAGAATGAAAAAGACAATATCTAAAATATACAATTAATGTGATCAGTAACAGAATGGAGATGTGAGAAGTGTCAATGAACTTCAAGATAAATCAGTTGACATTATTTCCGAAGAACAAAAAAGTGATTGAGAAAAACAGTGCCTCGGGGAACAATGGAGTAACCTTGAAAGTTTTAAAACATATCTATGTCATTCGAGTGTCAGAAAAGATCATTGCAAAAAATATATATTTGAAGAAATAAGGGCCCCAAACTGTTACATTTGATGAAAGATCTAAAATTCTAGATTAAAAAAGGCCAGAGACCCCAACCATGATACACTCAAAGAAAACAATGCTCAGACAAAAGAAGGAAATAACAAAGAAAAGAACAGAAATCAATAAAGTTGACAACAAAAATGATAAAAAGAAGTAATTAAATAAAGAAGCTGGTTATTTCATAAAAAGGAACAACATACAGGATTTACTATATATTTTATTTCTTGTAATGATACTTTCACATGGACAATTTGAGTTTAGTTTATTCTATTTTTGTAGAATTGATGAAAATCACTGTAATTATATATGCTAAGTGATAAATGAGGCATGTGCATGGACACTGTTTTTATCAGTTTATCAGAACTGGATTATCTAATACTGTGTAGCAGGGAATTAGAAACAAAATTTGGAAATGACATTGTTTTTCAAATACCTCAAAGCATACCTACTAGGAAAATTAGCATTAGTGGTGCATTCCCAGTATGGAGCTGAAGTTGTCAGAAGCCCAATTTGAGACCCTTGAAAATTTAGATTGTGTTAAGGATAAATCTATACTATCTACGAATCTGTATATTCCAAAAAGATGTCACTGTTGGTCTTAGTTTTTTTTTAAGAATAAGATATTCTGAAGATAATGATCACAAATGAATAACAGCTATGAAACTTTTGGAAATACCTGGAAAGCTTTTGTAAATAAATAGGATTTGAGATTGAATGAAGAGATGATAGCTTTGAAAACCATGATCACACAGGCTTTGGTAACTTAAATGGTGATCAAATTGCTTCCCTGTAAACACTATGGAGTCTTTTCATAAAAAGTCTCAAAAGAAAATGGGGGAAAGAATAATTTCATCAGAAGAATTTTTAAAAATAAAAGTACAATTGTACTTATTTGTCTTAGTATGTTTTATTTAGTACTTTGTTCCTCTCACTAGTGCATTGGATGTCCTTTCAATATAAAGTTTCCTCTCAAAATGGAATTTACTTTGGTTATGCCCAGAAATACACTGCAGTAGCAAAGCACAAAACCCTTATTAAATTTATCAAGCTATGTGGAAAGTTGCATATTTGTACTTATTAGACTCTGGCTTATTGTTCCAGGAACCTATGTCCATAAACTGGCATTTGTCAATTTTTCCCTTAGTAAACACATTATTAGGTGAATTATGACAATAAGTGAGTGTAGGGAAATGACAGTGAGAAAGAAAGAGGAAAGCTAGGAACCTCTTGCTAAAGAGATCATAAAATTTTGTCCTCTGGTGCCATTTTCTCATTATTCTAAATATGTCACATTGAACTATGAAATAAAATCGACATATGTATCATTTTTGTTGCAGTCCCTTACACGGACAGCATGGGTAATGTGATGCCATTCTAGGTGGGTAATATGAATAATTTATGAAAAATCTCAGGGGGACTGATCCTGTTTTTATTATAAATCCCGCTCTCCCTTCCTTTATTGGCCTGATTATCTAAATATTTGGTTTATCTCAAAGAAGGAAGGGAAAAAAAGGCACATTTAAATTAATGTGAAAATGATAACAAAGTAACAAGTAAATGTTATTTCCTTGTGGGCCACAATTTGGGCTTTGTGCTTTACAGTAAATGACTCAAAGGAAAAAAAAAGAAACATCAGTCATCTATTTTGCTTACCCTCAATTAACCTAATTATTCCTCTCTGAAATAAAAAATAAAACCTGAAGTTATGTAAACTATAACCTGTGACTTTATCTACTTCTACAGTTAACAGAATCTAAGTGGCTTTTCCTGAATTCTACACTTGGGCTTCTGGATATACATGCTATGGAGTCCTTTAAGCCAATTTGGCCAAAGTTAATGAAAATCACAAATTATATTTTCCTTTTATTTTGAAGAAATCTACTATTGTAGGAGCAATTCTGTGTGAAGGGTATTATTCAAGTATCAATTTCACTTTGAAACTATCATAACAATATATCGGGGGAGAGGGTAGGCAGAGGCAAGAAAGGGGAGCAGCTTAGACAAGAACCTATTATAAAGGAACCATGGACATGGACAACAGGTGGGAATGACTTTGGGGGGGAATGGGTGGGTGGGGAGGGGGACAGAGGGGAGCAAAAAGGGGATGGATGTAATACGACAACAATAAAATTTAAAAATATATAGAATATATCTTTTGTTGCAGTACAACTAATTCTCAACATTGACAACATGTCATCAGGGAAACTCTCTCTATATACAGACTAAGAAAGTGACTCCCTCTATCTCTAGTTTAACACCTGCAGGGATGCCTATCAGCAAGCAATGGGAAGAAAAGAGAATCGCCACACTTGGTAATTCCTAAGTGTGATTTTTCTCCCTTAATTATGTTCCTTTCTACAAATTTTCCCAATAATGAATGGCTTCTTTAAAAATAATGTACGTATATGATGCCACTTGAGGTAAGGAAGCCCTTATTCTCCCATAGATTCATCCTTTGCAATTTCCCACAAAGTAATTTAACCATTTACTACAGTCACATTTCCACTTTAAATTCGGCTATCACCAGTCCTATTTATAAATATATCTTTATTTTTAAATGTTACTACTGCTGGGAAAAGATAAATGTTTCACATTTCAAAGCGTAAGTCTTAAATAAGCAATTTCCTTGTATTGATTTTCAGTAAATATAAATGTTAAGAGTCCACTTACTGAAATACAATCAGCACAGCAAAATGAGGTAGAGTAAAGCAATCAACTAAGAGCAATGTGAATCAAATAGACTTCCAGGCCAAATGTGCACTTGAGTTTAGCCATTGCTACTTTTTAACCCAATTATTAACAAAGCATGATTTGAATACAATGGGGCTCTTGCAACTTTATGGACCACAGAGTTTGACATTTTTTGTTTTCCAGAGCTGGGGAGTAAAACACTGCACAACTATCGTTTCAACCAAATAATGTTGTCCTTATTACTCCCATTAATATACATGGAATTCATTCATAGAATACAGTTTTATAGTGACAATGCTTTATTTTCCATCTCGAACTCAAAGCAGTTAAGAGTGGGGAGAATTTACATTTGATGTAGTCTTCCAACAGAGTGGTAAGCCAAGTTCTAGTTTAAATATTGTGTTGCTTATTCAAGACTGTCCTCTGCTGAACTATGACAACATCAGACATATTATTGGGTGACACATAATTTATGTTAATTCTCAAAATCCATTTCGTATTGTAAATAGCATCTCTCAAATTGGCTTTTCATGATTAAAATAAATATAGCCACAATCAGAGGAAGAGTCATGCTAGCAAAATAAATTCAACCAAACTACTTTCAAACTTATTTCACATTAGCAAATGATGTCTTTCTCCGTAGCTCTAAATGACTATCAACAGGTGAAATCAATTATGGTTCATTAATTCATTAAAATACTCTGCATTCATTAAAATGAATAACATAGATAAGTTATTTTTAATGTAGAATGTTCTGCAAGATATTTTAAGTAAAAACTAGGCACATGTACTAGTGTATAGCATTTCTCATTTGTGTAGTACATAAGTTGGTGGGGTGGGCAGACAAAATGAAAAGCTTTTATCAGTGAAGAGAGTTGGTGAGGAAGATATTGACTTTCCATTTCATGCCTTACAGGTGGTGTTTACAAGTTCATATATGTGTTTTATTTTTAAAATAGCTGATATTATTTATAGTTGGTACTGACATTATGGGTCATTATATTTTCTTTATTATTCTAAACCCCCAAACAATATTCTTTGTAATAGAAGGTAAAGGCACTAAAAACAAATACAACTAAATAGTGCTCTCTATAAGAAAAAACAATCAGTTACCTCATTCATTTAGTTCAACAGTTACCTTCTTTTTTTTTTTTTTAAGATTTTATTCATTATTTTTAGAGAGAAGAGCTGGGAGGGAGGAAAGGAGGGAGAGAAACATCAGTGTATGGTTGCCTTTCACCTGCCTCCAGCTACAGTCCTGGCTGGAGACCTGGCTTGCAACCTGGTTATGTGCCCCAGCTGGGAATGGAACTGGTAACTCTTTGGTTCTCAGGCCAGTGCTCAATCCACTGAGCCACCAGCCAGGGTCAATAGTTATCTTCCGATAAAAGAACCAGAGACCACTTAGTAGCATAGACTGGTCTGAGAATACAAAATAGTACTAAGTGTTCTGCACTGCTTATGTGATTTGATCATCAAAATAACCCAATGAAAAAAAGTTTTACCATTATACACCTTTACATAAAAGAGGAAGTTTGATGGACCTTGAGTGTGTAAGTACTTCCAAGCCACAAACATACATCATTCTATAATGCACATGTTTATGTTTCATAGGAAGTTTTGGGGCAGTATTATATGTAGTTAAGCCACCTGCCTACCTCACCCCTTCACCAGCTGGAAAAGGAGAGTTTAGTGAATAGTTTTAAAATGCAACATATTTGCCTTTCTCTGACTGGCTTATTTCATTTAGCATAATATTCTCCAGTTCCATCCATGCTGTTGCAAAAGTAAAGATGTTGATTCTTTTCTACGGCCAAGTAGTATCCCATTGTGTAAATGTACCACAGCTTTTAAACCACTCATCTGCTGATGGGCACTTGGGCTGCTTCTGAATCTTGGCTATGGTAAATAATGCTGCAATGAACACAGGGGTGCATATATTCTTTTGAATTTCCACATAATTTAATCTATATGTGGAATCTAATGAACAAAACAAAATAGCAACAGACATAGATAGATATAGAGAACAGATGGAAAGCTGTACAGCCAGTAATATTCTAACTATGCTTGGTGCCAGATAGGTACTTAAAGCAGCAGGGGGACCCCTCTATAAAGTATATGATTTTCTAAGCACTTAGCTATACACCTGAAACTAATACAAAATAATGTTGACTCTAAACTTAATTGAAAATTTTTAAAAATTAACTTTTTAAATCATCTATATGTCTTGTCACACAGTTACTTAAACTCTATTTGTTTTATCCCTTTAACATAAAAAGTTTCTTTACAAAATAACAAGATTCCTATCCCAATACATACAACTTTAAGACAAGCAGCAAATTGTAGTGTATTTTTACAGTAAGGCTAAATCTCTTACATAGATTTTTGTTAATTAGTGAAAAGAGTAACTATAATAGAAATTTTTATTCTATATTGCTACGTAATCTAGGTAAATACTTGCCTATATAAGTAATTTGGATGTAAATTAGGGGAGATTGGAAATCCATTCGTTTATTTTGGAAGATAGTGTAATATCCAAGTATTCTTAAACCTGTTTTTTATCTTTCCAAACTTTGAATTCCTATGAGGGTAGAAACATTGTTTCCTTAGCTATTATTATTTAACTATTAGTGAAAGGTTAGGTCAAATAGGAAATGTACACATTTCATATTGCATTTGTGCTTTTCCCTGTGTTAAAAGGCATATTCAACAGTAAGCACTGAAACTTGGGTGCAGTCCTCTCAGCTAAATTCTGCCAGTGTCAACATTGTGCAGAATTAATTTCAATCATCACCTTAAAGAGAAGGTAGTGACTCAAATCAAATGAATTACTCAGTCCTATTTACCATTTTTGAAAATGACTGCTCAAACTAGGAAAATGAAATCCTGGAAAAGACAGGTGAAAATGTGAGTCACTTTGAATTTTTGGTAAGATTTTATCTAGGAGACAAAGCTTCGCATCTCAGCCAGTTTTCTGTTTTCCTGATTGCAATCTCATTTCATTTGCCCTTGATAAGACCTGTTTGCATGGCCCTCCAGCTTGTTAAATATTCAGCAGAAAGTTTATGGACTTTCCCATAACCTTGATTAAAAGCCTTTTGGGAAACTAAATGCTGAATCAAGAACTTTATTTGAAAAACAACTTGAGTGCTCCATGCTGATTTCTGTTTCACTACTAGTACTTCTAATCAGCAGTCTGGCATAAGAGGAGGCCAGATTAAACAAGATATTTGTAATACAACTTGAGTTAATGACCAGAGAGATTTATTTTGAAATTCATGAGAGGAATCCATGAAATGACTTACATTCTACAAAATAATGAGCAAGTATGTATGTGACACATGTGATACATGTATAAACAGCTATTTATAAGTGACTTTTGTCAGGTCAGGTTTCTAATGTAAAACCTGCCACAAATTAGTGATTCAGTCATAAAATAAGCACAAAAATAGAAATATTAGAAAATCCACCTTGACTGGTGTAGCTCAGTTGGTTAGGCATTCCCCCCATAAAGTGAAAGGTCACCAGTTCAATTCCCACTCAAGGCACATACCTATGCTGCAGGCCCAGTCTCCAGTTGGGGGTGTGTGAGAGGCAACCACATACAAAAGTTTCTCTCCCTTTCTTTTTCCCTCCCTTCCACTCTCTTTAAGAATAACTAAATAAAATCTTTTTAAAAATTGAAAATCTGAAAATATAGATGACAATTAATGAAATCAAAGAAGTAATTAAAAAACTCTCAACAAACAAAAGCCCTGGACCAATGGCTTCACTGGGGAATTTAATGAAACATTCAAATA
This sequence comes from Noctilio leporinus, assembly GCA_004026585.1. Classification (NCBI taxonomy): domain Eukaryota; kingdom Metazoa; phylum Chordata; class Mammalia; order Chiroptera; family Noctilionidae; genus Noctilio; species Noctilio leporinus. Next base: position 274,974 of record PVIW01001022.1, read on the forward strand.
AGAACTAACACTTACCCTTCTCAAACTATTCAAAAATAAGGAAGAGGAGAGTATACTCCCTAGCTCATTATCCCTATTCCAAAATCAGATAAAGACACAACAAAGAAGCAAATTATAGGCTAATGTCCCTGATGAACTTAGGTGCAAAAATCCTTAACAAAATATTAGTAAACAGAATACTGCAAACATTAAAAAATCACACACAATGATCAAGTGTGATTTATTCTGGGGAGCAAGGTTGGTACAATATTTGCAAATCAATAAATGTGATACACCACATAAACAAAATGAAGGATAAAAACCACATGATCACATTAATAGATGCAGAAAAAGTTTTTGACAAAATCCAGCGCCCATTTGTGATAAAAACTCTCAGGAAGGTGGGAATAGCAGGAACTTATCTCAACATAAATAAAGGCCATAGAAATATAACAAACCCACAGCCAACATTATACTGACAGGGGAAACTACATGCGTTCCCCTTAAGATCAAGAACACAACACGATGTCCACTTTCACCTCTCTTATTCAACATAGTGCTGGAAGTCCTAGCCACAGTGATCAGACAAGAAGAAGAAATAAAAAGCATCCATAAAAACAGGAAGTAAAGCTGTTATTATTTGCAGATGACATAATACTATATAGAGAGAACCCTATAGATTCCACCAAAAAAAAAAAAAAAAAAGACTAGAACTGATAAATGAGTTCAATAAAGTAGCAAGATACCAAATTAATATTCAGAAATCAGCTGCATTTTATATGCCAATAATGAACTACTAGGGAAACTAAGAAAGCGATCCCATTTACAAGTGCATTAAAAAATAATAAAGTACCTAGGAATAAATTTAGTCAAGGAGGGTAAAAGATGTGTACTTTGAAAATTATAAGATACTGAAACAAAATTGAGGAAAATACAAATAAGTGGAAGCATACAGTATGTTCACGGACAGGAAGAATTAGCATCATTAAAATTTCCATACTACCCAAAGCAATCTATAGATTCAACACAATTCTGGTCAAAATAACAATGATATGTTTCACAGAACTAGAAAACCTACATTTTAATGGACTTAAGATATATTAAAGTGGTTTGCTTTCAGCGATATATCAGATATGTAATATATCTTTAATATAATATTTTCATGGGCTCTTAAGAACTTTATGCATCATTCCAGAAGTAATACAAAATATAGAACGTTATTGAAAAAATATATATGTGTGTGCGTGTTTGCAGTGTATAGAGTACCTAATTGTTCTCAAAGAGAGACTATGTTTACATAAGAGTACTCTGCCCTCTCTTACCTGTACTGTATGCTCAAATAAAAATATTACCACTAGGCCTGTGCTGAATGAAGCAAGTCTTTTTACACTATATTAAAAAGAGAAAGAAGTAACAACTTTGTTTTTACCTACATACATCCTCACTTCCCATAACCAATGAAATCAAATGTAATAATCATCACTATTTATCAACCCACAGGTGGGAGGTAAGGCTTATCATTAATCTGTAGTAAGCATAAGTCAGCTGATTGATAGGGAGAAAAATGGCATTTTTCCAAGGAGTTCCTTGCAATAAATCACATTAAAACATTCCAATAACATCCTCAATCTACCCCTTCTAAAATATCAATCCATCTACTTACATAGTATATTACTGCACATTGAAACATGAGCATTTTACTTTTGACTACAGGCTTATTGTTGCTGCTGCTGTTAATATCATAAGTTATTTATGGCCTGGAAAAGTTCTGATGGTTAATTGAGAATTCTAAAATAATTTGAAACAATAAAGTAATTAATATATTGCAAACTGTGTGAAGTTTTAATTCGAATAAGCCATGATGCTGATTAGAACTTGGCTACCTTTAATTCTTAGTATAGAATGGAAAATGTGACATACTTTGAGAGATGAAAACACATTTGTCTACACTTTCCCTAAACATCTATATTCAGAAGGCATTATGCATACTAGAAATGCAAACTTTCCTTCATTTTATGTCTATTAGACTAAAGCTATAGAGCCTCCTAAAACATATTGGGAGGAGGAGATTAAGGGAAAAGATTATAAAAAAATGAATGATGATAATAAAACAAGATGCAAGAACAAATAATCAGTCAATAATTCTTCACTGTTTCAAACTAAACCAGGATATATTAGTAAGTAACGAGATAAAGAAAGAAAGAAAACACACATACTCAGCAGTTATCCGATTAAAGTTTCTATCATAGAATACATCTATACTGAATTGTTAAGCAAATATGCTTTCTCAAAACTATTAGGACTTTAACAACAGGACATTTCTTTCTATGATTCTATAGGCACACACAAAAAGCAAACTCTTCTGGATATATGCAGAAGTAGTCAAATAAAACAGTACAGCCCTGGCTGGTGGCACAGTGGATCAGCACCAGCCTGCAAACCCAAAGGCTGCTGGTTTAATTCCAGCCAGGGCACATAACCAGGTTGCAAGTCAGGTCTCCAGCCAGGTCCCCAGCTGGAGGCAGGTGAAAGGCAACCATACATTGACATTTCTCTCCCTTCCTTCTTCCCTTCCTGCCTTTCTCTCTGAAAATAATGAATAAAATGCTAAAAAAAAAACAAAAAACAAACAAACAAAAAAAAAAAAACAAAAAAAACAGTACAGCAGCCCACGTGCAACCAGCCGGTCAGCTACTCTAGCGTTTGTTAGCTTTTTGCTCTCCACCACGTGGTTCCCAAACTAGTGGCATTGGCATCACCTGGGCTCTTTATTTTTTTAAAGATTTAATTAATTTTTTTTGAGAGAGGGTAGGGGAGGGAGAAAGAGAAGGAGAAAAACATCAACGTGCCCCCAACCAGGGACCTAGCCCACAACCCAGGCATGTGCCCTGACTAGGAATCCATCCGGTGATGATGCCCAACTCACTGAGCCACCAGTCAGGGCCTGGGTACTTGTTACAAATGCAGACTCTCAGGAGCTTGCATTAGATTACTTAGTTTGTGTGCACGTGAAAATTGTGTGCCCACCCCCAATGTATATATTGAAGCCCTAACTCCCAGTGCAAGTGTGTTTGGAGATGAGACAAGACATTTACATCCCGGTGTGGCCTCTCGTCCCAGGTCCGCCCAGCTCTACTGTGGAGACCCCCCAACATCGCATGCCTGAGAAAAGGGGAAGCGCCTTGCAAGATGAGGCCAACACTGCACATCACTTACAGGCTGCACTCGGGAACAGCTGGCTCTGGGAGGGCTGCTGACACCACTTGGAACAGCAACTAGGCCCACTTTTGTAGATGTGAAACTAAAAACGAAAATGGAAGAGAACAAAACATATCTGCACCCCCTACATCTTAATGCATTTTTAAAAATCTCATGAGGGTTCAAATTCTTCAATGTCTGAGAAAAATCCATTAAAAGGTGGGAAAACAAACAAAATCAAGGTGTTTTAAAATCAAGGGCTCTTTCCCAGCCAGGACAACATAGTCAGGTTGCCAAGTCAGGTCTCTACCCAGGTCCATAGCTGGAGGCAGGTGAAAGGCAACCATACATTGATATCTCTCTCCTTCTCTGCCTCTCTCCCTTCCCCTCTCTCTAAAAATAACAAATAAAATCTTTAAAATAAAATAAAATAAAATAAAATCAAGGACTCTTATGGTCTTAGCTTGAAATTGCTACAATGTTTTTTTTTTATTTTGAAAAACTGTAATTGCTGAAAGCTCAGAAAATGTAGTTGAAAATATATAATTAATTTCACTTGTCCAGTGGTTGTTACTCTCAGCCCTGAAAACCATCTACTTTTATTCCACATTCAGTGATAACGTATAGACAATTTCACTTCAGAGTATTGGGCATTATGGGATCTTTCTAGAAGAAATGTTTGCTTTTTCTTTTTTAATGGAAAAAACGATGATTTATTTGTATTTTAAAATTATAAACCAACCAGCCAACCTGGTATTATCATGATACAGCAAAACACAAAACACCTTTTACAAATAGTAGAGTAATAAACAAATTAGGGGTTGTAGTAAAACAGCAAGAAGGGCAGAGGAAATCAGTGAAATACAGTGTCGTTTAACCATTCACCAGAATTGAGGTTTTTAACAAACCTCCCAATCCCAGAAAACAGGAATAATCTTTTATCACACCTCTTTGTACTTTTACTTTCCATTCTTGGGGGTGAGATTCTAAATCCTAGAGTAATTCAAAATAGTATTACATCTAATTATCTAAAGACAGCGACATCTTATATGTCTATAACAGCCAGGCTATAGAAATCTCTGATTAGACTCATCCTATCTCACCCCCACCCCTCCAAATATACTGAGAAGCAGCATATCGAGGCAGAGATACACAGAAAAATCCTAGGAGAAAAAGAAAATCCTAGGAGAAATACAGCCACTGCCCAAATTAAGATTGAATACTATACCCATCATCATGCTGAATGTTCATGACTGTATGTTCATGGAGTCAGGTTGCATGTTCATGGAGTAATCTGAGAATAAATCCATGGTTTGCTGGGTGCTGTAGTACTTAGGGGTTTGCAGTATTGCACCATGGTTTTCCCCAACAATTTCCAAGGTGGCCTCTAAATCAGTGATGGGAGATAGTTGGAACTGGGTCTGGGGCTGCAGGGATTCCTCATAACTATAGAACTGATTGCTCCAGGCCTGGTTGTTCCAAGCCTGGTTATTCCAGCCTTGGGGGCACCAGGTCTGACTATTCCAGGAATGGTAGTTCCAAGGTGGGCTACTCCAGGAATGGCTGCTGCAAGATAGGTTATTGCAGGTCTGATTGCTCCCCATGGAAAGGTTTCCGGAAATGTTCACCAGACACCCCTGGTGAGGATAGCAAGAGAGGCTCAGGTACTCTGTAGCTACTGAGCTCATCTGAGTTACACGGTTGCTGATCTTTGGCCAGTGGTGTTTCTGCCACCTCTTACATTTCATTCTCTGGTTCTGGAAACAGGTCTGAATCTGTTTGTAGCTAAGGTTCAGGGTGTTGGAAAGTTCTTGCATCTGCTGGGGGCTGAGATATTTCTGTCTGTGAAATCTCTCATTGAGTACACAGAGCTGGGTCTGTGAGAAGACAGTTCTAATCTTCTGTTTCTTGACTGGGCCTTTTTCCTCCTTCTCTGCCCTGTCCTCTACAGCAGTGGGCAATGTTATGTTGGGACTAGTGGAGGAATCAGGGCTGTTCTGAGTCAGCAAGTCCATGGATGAAGAAGAGGAGAGACAGTCTCTGTGTGGGGTGTTTCAGCAGATGACGTCAGCAAGGATGCAGTTTTCTTTAGGTTCATGCATCGCAGGCACTGGTGAAGCTTCCCTAGAATTGGATGCTTTGGGTAGGTCAGGCTTTGGGGAGAGGCAGAATCTACACTCATGTTGCTGAATTGAAGGAGAAAAAAGCCCAAAGACCTTTGCACCAACAGGAGCCAACCAGCCCAATCTACGACCTGTTTTTAGTTTTTTTGTTTGTTTGTTTTTTTAATTTAGCCGCAGTTCATATCCTTTGAAAACCTCAGGGGATGTTTCAAAGTATAACATGGGTACTGAACTGGATTCAGTTTGTTTAAGATATTTCCCCATTAAGATAAATCCCATGATATTTGGATTTAAGATATTTTAGAAGCTAATCTTGTCTGCAAAAAAAAGGTAATGGTTATTTTTTTCAGAATGGAAGACTTAATAGTTCAAGACAATGGCATTCTTAATTGGAATTTCAATATCTGGACTTCATTGTGGTTGAATCCTGAAACTCCAATTGTCTACTTGAATAAAAACAGATGTTTGTGTGATGTTTTTCAATATATTCTGTTTTCTTATCCAGTTCAATTCAGAATCAACTCTGGGAGAGGAGACTAAACTTAAAAATCGTTAGTATTGCAGTGCTGCAGTAGTTCTAAACTAGTAAAACTAGCTTCTATAGCAAATTATCTATGGAAAAGAACAAACAGCTGAATAAAAAATGTGAATTTCTTGTTAATTTTAAATTTTGTCTTAAATAATGACATTAATTTGCTACATTCTTTAAAAGGACTTAACATATATGTGGCTCTGTAAAATTGGCTCCTTTTAAAACTCGAAGCCAAGAAGTATGTATGCACTATGAAGACACATATTTTTCAAAGGTACAGGAAATTAAATAGATTTCTCAGTTAGGAAAAAATTTATGCAGTTCAGTCTTGGACCAATTTACATAGATAGATACGAAGGAAACACGGTCTTGTCCCAACTCTGGAAAACTATACCAGGTGAAGGGATTAAGTAGAAAAAAAGAAAAGAAAAGAAAAGAAAATTCATAGACATAGTCAACAGTATGGTGGTTACACAAAGGTGACAGAGGGAGACTTGACTTGGGTGGTGAGCACACAATACAATATATAGATGACATATTATAGAATTGTTCACTTGAAATGTATATAATCCTATTAACCAATGTTACCCCAATAAATTCAATTATAAATAAATAATGAAAAAAACCCCAAAACTATGGTATAGCAGTGAGCCTTGAAACATCACTGGTGAACAGAAGAACAGGAGTAGAATCTTCTAAAAGTCAAGTAAAAATCATTATTTTTACATATTTAGGCAACTTTTTTGCTGTAAAAACAATGCTACTCTTCAGCTGTAATCATTGTCAGTTAGACTATTACAATATTGACTCCAAACATTTTTATTAGATGACACAATATTAACTCAATATATTTGAGTCTGTCAGAATTAATTCCGTTAACTGTAACTTCATCATTCTGTTGGAAGTCATCATATATGTAAAAACATTTTCTCACTATGATGTACTCATGAAACTAACACAATTCTGTAATGAAAACTACATTAAAAAAAAAGACTGTAAAAATTCACCCCAAATCAGTATTTCCCTTGAGGGTTGGTACATATTTACATTTTATTATTTATTTATTTATTTAAGACCTTTATTAACAGGTGCTTGCAGTTTGTTGATTTTTGAAAAAATCAAGTTGTAAACTTTTATTACAAATCAAAAATGAGGTTCTTAAAAATCTCAACTTGACCAGATATGAAACAATTTAAAAACCTTTAAGGTGTATTGAGAAAAACCAGGCTTATTTTTTTTTTTTTAAAAAGTTTGTCATTACCAAAAAGAGACATCTTTAGATAAAAATAATAAAAACCCCATGCTGCATAGATAATGCAGATAGTTCTAGTCATCTGGTCAACGGGCAAAAAGCAAGCACTTAAGGTCTTCAGCTCCAATCTTTTGTTCATTTCTTATTGCTGGAATTTCATATTCATTTCTTCTTGTCAGATGACTAAACCGGATGATGGTAGAGATGGTAAGCCGGCATTTACTCAGCCCCGCCCTGCTCAGCCTCGGGAGCGGACGAATTTTCAGCTGGTGGATTGGCTGCTTTTGTCTCTTTGCCATCTTGTGGTTTAGGGTTTTCCGGGCGTCTGCGTCGGTAATTGAAGTTGCGGCGGTACCGACGTTGAGGTGGCTGCTGACCTTGGGTCTCATCTCCTTGATTTTCCTTGTCGTCTTCGTTGCCGTCCTCTCTAGTCTGTCTTTGGCGAGGAGGGCCCCTGGAATAAACACTGCGAAATCGTGGTCTGTAGCCCCGATACATATTCTGTCTCACTGGTCTACCTTGTTCTCCTGCACCCTGGCTGTCAGCACCCTCCATCACTTCTCCTTGCACAGGAGGGTTGGAATATTGTGGTCGACGCCCATAGGGTCTCCGCATGTAGTAAGGTGGGAGCCGACGCCTGCCATAGGGCCGGCGCGGTTGGGCCTGGCCTTCAGGAGCGCTCTCAGATCCCTCGTTCCTTCCCCCACTCTCACTGTTCTGGTAATTCTGCTGGTAATGGCGTGGAGGACCCCTGCGACGTGGATAGCGTCTATAATGGTTACGGTCTGCTGCATATTTACTGCCTTGCACGGTGGAGCGGGGGCGGCAGGCGGCTGCTGGGTCTCGGTCTCGCTGCTCATGGTGCGGCAGCTGCGGCTCCTCCCGGGTGTGATGGTAACTAGGCCGGGCTCAGGGCTCTCTGGGGTCGGCTCTCCGCTCCCGCTACCGATCGAACTCCATATTTACATTTTATACTTGTGTATTGTTATCAAATTGCTCCTTACCGACATTAGTGACTGATCTAATTTAAAACATGATAAAGATTAAATCTTGGTTTAGGACATTTAGTTATTGCTTAAAAGGGCTAAATCTCAATTCTTTCATTTACATAATGAAGGAGTTGGACTGGATGGCATTAGAGTCCCTTAGAGCTTTGAAATCTAAAGACTATATAAAAGGCACCACCCATTTATTACTTAACACCCAAATTGTTTGAATTATGATTTAAATAGATACCCAAAATAATATTTAAAATCACATGCTTTCTCATTTTTTAAAGATTTTATTTATTATTTATTATTTTTAGAGAGAGAGGAAGGGAGAGAGGCAGAGAAGGAGAGACATCCATGTGTGGTTGCCTTTCACCTGCCTCCAGCTGGGGACCTGGCTGGAGACCTGGCTTGCAACCTGGGTATGTGCCCTGGCTGGGAATCCAACCAGCGACCTTTGCGTTCACAGGCTGGTGCCTTATCCACTGTGCTACCAGACAGGGCTGAAATTTCTTGACACTCACTAGTTGCTGAGTGTTCTGTTGATGAAAGCAATTATGAGAGTTGCAAGTTATTGTACAATGTATAAGAGCCACAGAGACAAAATATACTGCTATATTACTCATTTATTAAAATATATAAATACTATTTTTAAAAGAAGAAATTGGAATGTGGCTGATGTTACTAAATAGCCCAAGTCACCAAAAACTTGAATCTTGCACAGGCAGAGAAAAGTGAGCAATGAGATTAAGATAAAAACTGCCTTCTGGCTCATAAATAATAGAAATATAAATGCCAAATGAGCCTTATTATATGGTGTACGTGGCCTAATACCGATTTAGAAGCAAAGGAAGGGTTATTATGAAGAGAAAGCCATCTATTCTCTGTCACTGAAGGTGGTTATTCAAGTTGACTGATAGTCCAGACCTTACAGCACTGGCTTTCCGTGGCCAGCTTTGGCCAAGCTCCTGGTGCTTGTCATTTTCAAACAGAAAGGACAAGATAAAAGACTGCTTTGCTCAGAATGGCCTGCTTTTGAGTGATAAAGCTCTATCGAATCCATATTAGATTTAAGATACTAAAGATACACTCAAGTTTCCAACCTTAGGGATATACTTTTCATTTTGATCAATGACTTTGTGACTTTTTAAAGTTATCTCTAGTATAAATCCATCATTGCCTTCACAAAACCTAGATACTGCAAATTATGTCATTTTTAAATTGATCTGTGTTGTGATTGCAGGAAAGTTGGATATGATAGGATAGTATAGTAAACTTTGTTTCTCCCATTTTCTTATTATGATACATTTTTTACATTTTCATAAGCTTGAATAGAGCAAAACTGATTTTGCAAACGCATGTCAGTTTAAGTGGCAAAATTAATACATATTACAGAGTGCCCATCTCTATGTCACTGTTTATAGCTGCCTAAGCTCATTTCTTACACAAACTACTCTCAAGTGGGCCTATTCTCACCTAAGCAATGGCCCATAGCTGAACTCGTGGCTGGCACTAGTGTTTGTAATCTATACACATACACTTTTCTTTATGTAACACATTAAAGACTAAATTGAGCTGGTAGTCATAGACAGTACTGAATAACTTATCTCTTAAAGTACATGACTTCAGGTTTGCTGAGCTGATTCAAATTACTTATTTAATTATTTTACTCCCTCTACCTTGTTATTCTTTTTTTTAACAAACTGAACATTTTTGTTTTTTCAGATGTGTAATTTACATAGTACATGTTGATAAAAATTTACCTGCTTAAAAAAAATGTACCTGGTAAGATATTTGAACAGTTTTATTTTGCATTCACCTATCTGATCCCTAATGTTCTTAATTATGAACGATGGGGTCTTAATGATCCATTATTAGGTGATTCTTTTGAAGTTTCTTAGTTTTATTTTTAATTTTCCCAGTTATCTACATTCAGAATTAGATATTCAACTAATGGAATGTTCAACTAGTAATTACCCTAAAACTATTTATGCCAATAGTCTAAGCAGATCAGGACAAAATTTGGCATTTCCCAGAGGAGTGCTCTAGTCAATCCAATTGGTCTTCCACTTTTTATAACATGTAATTAGGTTACTGGTAGAGGATCAATCAAAGTGTGTTGTCAGGGAAAGATTAATTACTTCCTTTTTGTGAATTAATTAGTACTGTAGTAGAGTGCTAAGCAAACCTGATCTAGTAAAAGAAAAAATGAATGTCAAAGAGATGTTAACTTGAGATATACAGTCTAGCAGCGAAATGTATCAGTTTAAAATTAATGATCAAATATATTTCTTATTTTATTTATTTTAAAGATTTTATTTATTACTTTTAGAAAAAGGGGAAGGAAGAGAGGCAGAGAGGGAGAGAGACATCAATGTATGGTTGCTTTTCATCTGCCTCCAGCCATGGACCTGGCTGGAGACCTGGCTTGCAACCTGGTTTTGTGCCCTGGCTGGGAATTGAACCAGCGACTTTTGGGTTTGCAGGCTGGTTCCTTATCCACTGCACCACAGCCAGGGCAATCTTCTTATTTTAAATGTAGAACTTCTTTAGTCATAAATACTCTGGGAACTCTATTTTTTTCTTTTGCATTACAGGAATTTATAATGTAAAAAGAAAAGCATTCTCATTTTTTAAAAGTTGATGACATTTTATGCATAAGTATTGCTATTTTAAGCTCAGATTTTAGACACTAGACCAATTGTAACAGATATGGTCATGTGTGAAATGATCATATCTAGTGAAAGGTTTTTAAAAATGCAGATGACATAACCTTGACAGTTGAAGAAAATGAAAACACTGGTTAAATTTGGTCCTCTTCCCCCTTCATTTATACCAACTTTCTCTTTAGAAAGAGTTTATTTCACCATTTCCAAAGAAACATGGATGTTATCTCTGATCATTCCAATTATAATATGCCAGTAGATTTGTAGAAATTTAGATGGTACCCTTTTCTCTCCAACTCACCCATAGTGAGATAATAACAATGCTTTCTCTAAGAGAAAAACATACACACATCTGACTACATGTATATGAACTATTCAAAATTCTCTGAGGTTTAACATAGTAGACCTGATGCTACTTATAAATAAGTGGGTATGAACAAAAGCCACATGTAGTTTAATGTGTTTAGAGTATTACCAAGAGGATCACACTGCCCCCCAATAGCTCAATCACTGCTATCTCTTGACACACAGTTTCTAGTAGTGCACAGTCACACCATCTTCTCTGGGAGCCTTTAATCCTTTAACACTGCAAAGACTTTACCTGTTAGAGCATGCACAGTAGCAAAATAGCTAGCTTTGAAGAGCCAGGGTAATTTATTTTCTACATTTATGCTAGTTATTTGGTCTACTTTTTCGTATTTGTTTACATCTATGTCTCTGCTGTATCACATATAATGCATGCTCTCTTGTGCCTATACACTTATATAAATAGAAAACATATCTGGAGAAAATTATAATTCTTGAAATTCAAGAGTCTTTTGAGCTCTGTATAACCTTACCAAATTTTGCATTTCCTAAAATTACAAGGATGCAATGATGTTCAGTACATGTTCAAGATAATAAATGTAATGAATTCTCTATTTAATATCAGCTTCGTGACCTTTTGAAAGAATTCAACATCTTTGAATTTTGTAGAATATAGCCTTTCTTGCCTTCAGTCTGAAGACCAAGTCTGAATATCTTTCTAAACGTACATGGCATAAGACATGTGGTTTCAGAACATTACTGAAAACCTCAGACCAACTCCTTCACATTGGAGTCAGGATCTCTTATTTCCTTTAAAAAATAATTTCTATGGATCTTATCTATTAGAAGGAAAATAAATCTAAAAATAATTTCCCTGATTTATAAAATAATTTACATGTACACAAATAAATGAATAAAATAAAATTAAAAGGCTGGTTATGTACAAATACATGCATGTGCAGCTATAAATAGAAAATCCTAGCTACGCCCAAACAAACAAAATGGCTATAGAAAGAGGGCCTTCCAGCTAATTTTGTGTTTTTACCTTTTAAAAATGTGGAACTCATATTAACGTGATTAGATGGCCAATGTTATCATGACTATAGTTGCTTGAGTTGCAGGACAAGAGAGGTGCCACTTACTGGATTCCGGATCTGAGTTGCCATCCCCTTCCGTGCGGTTGTTGGGTGCAGCATGATCTAAGTAGACCTCCTGAGGATAGCCCAGGGGCAGAGCATGGGCAGTACTAGGAAGGCTGCCTGCCTCCTGCTTTCCCAGGCCACCATCTCTGCTGCTTTCCTGAGAGCCTTCTGGCAGGTGAAACGTGACATGCCGCTGGGACTGAGGCAAGAAAATGGCAGCATTTCAGCTACGATCAGAATAATTGCGTAATGCATCCAATTTAGAAAATTCATTATTTCCTCTATCCAGTGAAGTCACATCCATGTTATCTTGATATGGGAACAATTTCAGGCTTTTGTGAACCTGCTTCACCTGGCGGCAGTGTGGCTTTCGTTATATTTTGAAGTAAGACACATCCAGATACACCTGGTTGGTGGCACAGTGGATAGGCGCCGGTCTGCAAACCGAATGGTCACTAGTTCGATTCCCAGCCAGGGCACATAACCAGGTTGCAAACCAGGTCTCTAGCCAGGTCCGTAGCTGGGAGCAGGTGAAAGGCAACCATACATTGATGTCTCTCTCCCTTCCTGCCTCTCTCTTCCCCTCTCTCTAAAAATAATAAAAAAATCTTAAAAAAAAAAGACACATCCAGATACAGAATAAAGTCAATTTATTGTAAAGCCAGCAGCTGTCAGCCTTTATAGACATTCAAGCACATTGGAAATTCTGGCCATCATTTCAACATGGATTTATTGAGCTACTATTTGACAAGAATTCATGTTTTAGAATAATAAGCATAAGTAGATACAACAAAATGTTATTGCTATATCTGTAACATTTGGGTAGGCTGAAAGAATAAATAATAAGAAATTTATTCATTCATGTACACTTAGAAAATTTAAAGTACAAATAATGTTTTCAAAGAATTGTACAGGCAATATTTTCAATTGAAATGTATTTAAATTGATTTTACCCTCTAAAAAAGAGTTACATGGCATGGATAGCAGCTGATAGTAATTATAATAGGAAACTGTACATCTCATCTTAATTGGCAATTATATCAGAAAATAAAAAATATACACTTGCCAAATATAAATATGAAACATTTCATATCCACAAGAGGTTCAAGACCTCCAGTTTATCATGAGACTAATTTATGATTGATTGCACCAAAATCCATAACTGTTAACTGATCTTTTCTATAAGACACAGTAATGCATTTCAAGTCCATATAGGTTAATAATGTGCCATACACATGTTACATACATAGTATACATATTATGCATCTAGCGTGTGTGTGCATGTGAATGTACTTTTTGCTGTATACATTTTTAAAGCATTAGACCTAGATAAAAGAATATATGAGTAAGAAAACAATTGCTGATGAAAAAATAATCTAGAATTGACAATGTGCTGCTGAAGATGAAGTTGTGTCAAATGGTAAGTGGAATGAATTTTTGTGTTCACTCTCTTGTCCATGAACAAAAGAACAAGGCAATTTCAGTGAAAAGAAAAAGCATATCCCATATGAACACCCCTTTACTAGGAAGTAACTTAACTAAAAGCCCTTGCAAAGGAATGTACTGGAATTAATCTGTAGTTAGCTTGGTCATGTACTCATCCTCAACCCTCTTCACCCTCATAAATTGTATCCCTCAGGGGTAAATAAGAGAGAATAAAAAGCCTTGTAAGGACTCCCTTGAGTGAACAAAAGTGCTTTTTGTCCTTCCCTAAATGTGCACTAAAACACCATCAGCACCAGTACCCTATTCCTGAAATGCAGTCCCTACATTTGACATTATCAAAAGCAGACAGTCATATTCATAAATAATCTTGTTTATGTTAACTTTAACCAATAGTGGAGATCAAAGTAGATTTTTTGATATCTTTCTCATTCACAGTTTCAAAGTTTACAGCCTGAAACACTGCCTTATTTATTTCTATAATCCTTAGAAGGCATTTGAATATCATTATTTAAATATAGGTATTGTATTTTGTAATCAGTGGCTTCACAAGAGGCTCTGTATTTGCACATTTGTGAATAATTAGGCTGTCCATTGGTTTATAAATCTCCACAGAATATTTCCTTAAGTCAAATGATTAGAATTTCATTTTTAAAGAATTGTTTATAAAAGCTTCTGAAAAATTAACTTTGAATAAAAAATGAATAGTGGACTATTTTTCCTATGGTTAGTCCAACAATTCCCACTTAATCTTACATTTTGCAATTTATGACACTTCCAGATAGATGTGAACATAAAAATAATTATATGAACTTAGCAATTTATGAATCCTTTGCAGTAAATTATGGAAAACTGGTTTAACTCATGTGTCCTTCACTTGTTAATGGACAAGTCCTTTCTGCTCAGATTTATCACATGAAGACATTAAAAATACACAGGTATTTCTCTTATCCAATATATTTACAAATAGTAACCATTTCATGGCAATCATTCCTGGAGTCTCTCAAAGAGAAGGATCAATCACTTCCCTTTGTCAGGTGTTGAAGATGATTACTGTGCAGCATAAAAGAGCTATCATGCTAATGACCGTGTCATAATGTGTCTGTCTGCAGCCTGTCAAGAAAGCTCTGGCATACAAATTAAACAATCTATTGACCATAATAGTGACTTTATGGGATGGAAATAAATCCTGGATCATCCATGAATAAATATCTCACTGAATAGTTTCTCATTTTTCTGCCAGTAGGAGAAAAATGCACAAGGTGTCTCTCCCATTAATCTGCAGTCCTTGTTTTTAGCTCCAATAAATCGAAATTCCAGAAAGTATGAATGCATAGAAAAAATACTGCTGTCACCTCAATGGCTCATTTACAAGCAAACAATCAAAGTCCCCCATTCTTGTGTCCATTATTCCTCAAGAAGGCATAAATCCATGCTAAACATTATGTGAATGTCATTACATTTCCATAACATGATGTAAGTGGCACCTTAGAAAGGTCAGGCTGGCAGCTGAGAGGTGTTTCACAGGGCTCATTAGAATTACCTGTCAATGTTTTCAAACTCATCCTACAGCCTTGCACTCCCCTGACCCAGTCTATCTTAGATTCTCTGCCAATGCCAGCAACTCCAATTAGAAACGGGAACCATAGGTAGAGTTAATATGTTTTAAGGATTACCACTTGTGTGCAGGGGGTTTTTTGAGTCATATAAAACATTCTTCGCATCAAACTAGTAAGCACATTTTGAGCTTCTGCATTCTAATATGTTATAATAATAAACAACTTCCTTCTGGGTATCAGAGGTAGTCTGCATTTTCCCATGGGTATTGTCTCTCACCAAAAGATTTTCTAATTATTTAATATATCATACAGGAAAATGAGGAAAAAATCTTAGAAACTCAATTTAAGATTTTCACATGCATTTTGTGGCCAACCCATATATCTCACATGTAGCTCATAATTTCCATTGCAAAATCTCCCAGATGACATATTATAAATTAGGTCTTTGACCCTGTGTTTTGTTAAACTTCCTACTTTTCCAATTCAAGTCATCTTGTAAGATAGATCAGTTCACCTAATTTTTTTCAGTTTCATTTCATAAAATTTGAATGGTCTCATTTCTCATTTTCTCTTTTACATTCTGTTCCTGATGTTGTTACCCTTTAAGGCTTTTAAAAAATACCGTAACATATTCCTAGCATTGCAGAAAGTTTTTCATGGTGCTCAATTATCCCAGAACCAGATCCTCCCTGAGCTCTATTGTGCTCTTAAATCTTTTATGGCACTTGGTGATTTTTAAAATTTATAGGATATAATTAATTTTTGACAAATGAGTCAGGAAAATTTATTTGATGATAGAAGACTACATGGTATTAAATGAGGACATCTTTCCTTGAGTCATGATTTATTTCAGATTAATCAAAATGAAAGTAATCTATTTGTAGATAGAGAGGATAAAACTTCTTCTTTCTAGAAATTTGCTGCTTGTTAATTGTGAAATTGGCAATTGCCAGAGTTTTGTCAACTTTTAAATGAAATAGCATTATTACAAATGCTGCATAACTAACAATTAAAATATGATAAGCCCCATTGTCCAGCACTCACACCAGGAAGTGAGGGGGAAATAAAAAGCATGTCAATTGCTAAAATATTTACCGCTAACTTCATGCTTGGAATCAATCTACCTTTATTCTGCTTTAACAACTTCAGCTCTGATTTCTACAGCCTAAAGCGTGTTACAAGGGTTGGTAGCTGCTAGAAATGAAAACATTGATAGGAGATATTTCAACCAACTCTCCCTAGATATGCCTTCTGTACAGAGTACATGTGAGTCTTCTTCTATACAACATGTCTAATAAACTTGAAGTGTGCACATCAATTAGCACACTAGTAATTTGAGTGTGTGGTACTGAACACTGATAACTGATTTGCTTCAGACCCTTTCTAGCTCACATACACCGTTTCAGTGTCTGAGGATAATTAAGTCTCACGTACTAATATTCCAATTCTGTGTTAATATTCCCACCCTAATTTGGTACGGTTTAGACCTTTTACTATCATACTAACTCTCCTCCTTTTTGCCCATTTAATTTATTTACATAGTTAACAAAGTTAGATAAGTAATTTTTTATTGCTGGTGATAATATGAGCTTGAGAGATGATGGATTTCTAGATCACATATGATACAAAAAAAGTTATTTTATTTTTTAATAACATTAGTCAATAGCATTTTCTAGTTGTAAAATTATTTGAAAATTTGTTTCCATTAGAGAAGCCATAAGTTTTGTTTTGAACCATGCTTTCTCTCAAACATCAGATTTTTATATTTGCAAAATATTTTTTCATTACCATAGTCACACAACATGTCTGTTTAACTGATACATTTTAAACAAACCAAATGTCATTTAAGTAACAGATGGTTTCTGACTTGAATTATATAGGTTGGATTCATTATGTAATGTACGGTGAAAGATAAAAAACATGGCATTGTCATTAATTTCATGGCACTTGGACAAAACATTCTCTTTTTTGATGTTAATGAAAATCACAACAAAAAATATGCGATGACTGACAGACAACAGCACGGTGATTACCAGAAGTAAAGCTGTTGGGGGGGGAATGAAGTGGGTTAAGGGGGTCAGATATGTGGTGACAGAAGGAGACCTGACTGTGGGTGTTGGGCACATAATGCAATGTACAGATGATGTGTCACAGAAATGTACACATGAAACCTGTATCATTTTTAACCGATGTTACCTCAATGAATTGAATGTAAAAAATAAAAAATGAATAGAGCAATAAAATGGAAAAAAGTACATGATGGTGATTAAATACCAGCTTAAAAATTATAGCAACTAGCGCCCTAGCTGGTGGCACAATGGATAAGGCACTGGCCTTCAAACCCACAGGTCGTTGGTTTAATTCCCAACCAGGGCACATGACCAGGTTGCAAGCCAAGTCTCCAGCCAGGTCTGTAGCTGAAGGCAGGTGAAAGGTAGCCATACATTGATGCTTCTCTTTCTCTCTTCCTTTTTCCCTTCCCCTCTCTCTGAAAACTAATAAATAAAATCTTTAAAAAAATAATAACAACTAAAACATTTTCCTAATAAACTTGAAGAATGTGCACATCAACTAACACACTAATAATTTGAGTGTGTGGTACCAAACATTGATAACCGATTTGCTTGAGACCATTTTTAGCTCACATATACCATGTTTAACTTCCTCTTTTCTACCTGGTGTTCACCATCAGCACATCAAAACCAACTGTTGTGGGTGTAGAAGTATGTCACTTCCTGAAAATTAATATAAGAGTAAAAGACCCAATGTTTTCTTTGAACTCTTACTTTTTTAAAGACTTGGAGTTCTAGTATAATTCCCACCAGGGAACACAGGGAACAACAATGGTCAGTGATGGAAGGGAGCAGTAAGCAATGTAGGGAGAATGAAGCTGAGAGTGAAAGGGAAACAAGTTGCAATTAGTCTCTGGAGCTCTACTATCCACTTTTATTGTGCAGCAAGAACCTAGAAGTGTAAAAGGAAAAATTGTTTTCCTCCCCACAGTAGCATGACATTTGCATAATTTAAACTAGTATATCCCACTACATATCTAACCAATGTGCTTTCATTATATTAAAAAGAAAGGCAAAGCACAATGCAAATAACACGCTATGCCATTTTAAGAGTAGTTTCTTATATAGATTAATGGGATAAATATTACCTCAATACAGCTGATAGCATGTAAAATTTATTTTTTGTAAATAAATGTAAGTGAAAACTTCTACAAAAGGGGAAAAATTTCAAAACACACACACAGTCTTATGATTTAAAATCTGAAGGAGAAAGAAAGAATCAAAACACATTATTAATCTTTGAAAATGAAAAAACAGTAGACAAATCAAAGTTATATTAGCAACACCAGAAGGGTTAAATATTTATCTCTGAAATTATTTACTCAAATAATATGCATGGAGATGTGTAGTATTTATTGAAAGTTAAAGGCAAATTCACTTTTCTGTATGCATGCACTCATACATACTAAGAAAGCACCCATGTACAAATGAAGCAAATGCTCTAAGCTAAAATTGCCTTAAATACCCATAACATTCCTAGGATATCAGCATTCCAGAATCAAAACCAAGAAATATTTTAGGTCTACAAATGTTTTTAATATTATCAATTGGCCATGGCCTCCATTATTAGGTAATTATTTCATTTTATTTAAAATACACATTTTTTAAAATTCCCACAAATATGATGGTATAATAAATTATGAAATGGCCATATAGTCAACCTAATTCTCCTTTCCTCTTTAACCACAATGGATCAATTTAAAATAATCTCATATGCTATTTTTAATAATACTTTCTGGTTGTTCTAAATTACCACTGCTCTCTCAATATCTTACGATATTGCCAAAAATGGGAAATCAATCTGGTTTTTGAGAATTTTAAAAAATTACGATGTCTAGTCCTGGCTGGTGGCACGGTGGATAAGGTGCGGGCCTGCGAACCCAAAAGTCGCTGGTTCGATTTCCCAGCCAGGGCACATAACCAGGTTTCCAGCCAGGTCTCCAGGCAGGTCTCCAGCCAGGTCCGTGGATGGAGGCATGTGAAAGGTAACAATACTTGGATGTTTCTCTCCCTCTCTGCCTCTCTCCTTCCCCCTCTCTAAAAATAATTTTTTAAAAGTTAAAAAAAAATTGTGATGTCTAGAGAAATGGAATTGGGAAAACAATGAATTGTGTGCATCACAGAGAAATACGAATGAGTTGAATACAAAAATACTTACAGCGCTTGTATCCCCCATATCAAAATTAAGTGTTATAAGTTAATTTTAATATACTACTAAGGAATGCATAGATGTGTCATTCTAAAAAATAAAGCTGCAATGAGTTCTGTGTAACTCTTACAACTCATTTCAAATGTAAGTACTTTCAGTAATAGATACATGAAGTAGATCTATTGTTCCTCAACTGTTTAACTTTTTTTTTTTTTAAGATTTTATTTATTATTTTTAGAAAGAGGGGAAGGGAGAGAGGCAGAGAGGGAGAGAGACATCAATGTATGGTTGCATTTCACCTGCCTCCAGCCACAGACCTGACTGGAGACCTGGTTTGCAACCTGATTATGTGCCCTGGCTGGGGAATCGAACCTGTGACCTTTGGGTTTGCAGGTCGGCGTCTTAACCTCTGTGCTACCAGCCAGGGTCCCTCAACTGTTTTACTTTATTTGAGTTCTACTGTAAATGGTGTCCCTTAATCTAGCAATTGGAAAGTAAATAATAATTGGTATGGAGAAAGGTCAACATCTTGATCACTTGGCAGTAGTGTTTTAAAGGAAAGCATGTTTTTCTAAGACAGAGAAAAGAAGCTGCACAAGAAAAAAAATCCAAATAAATTTAAAGGCAACAACCAGAGGCCATTTAAGATCTGAGCTTAAAAAATAACAGTAGGGGTTCCTTCTTTCTTTCTGCTGCATAGTATTCCATTGTGTAAATGTAGAACCTAATGAAACAACTAATGAGCAAAATGGAACCTGAGACATGGAAACAAGAAATAGCCTGCCAGCGACCAGAGGGAAGGGGGACAAGGGAGGAAAAAGGGGAAGGGACTAGACAAAGACCATGTAAGAATAACGCATGTTCACAGACAACAGGGTGGGTGGGGACTGACTGTAGGAGGGATGGAAGGTGGGGGGGCAACAGAGCAATGGAGGGAAGTTGGGACAACTGTAACAGAATAAAAAAAAACTACACTTGAGTTATTTTGTTTTTGTTACAAATAAGAGGTAATTAAAGCTAAGTCTTTTCTTCACATCTTTAACAGGTTAGTAATAGCTAGTAAATCAAACAATATTCAATGTGGAAGGCGAGATCCAGTTAGAGAAATCATTCTGTATTGTAGTACTTCAATTCATTATAAAACATATTTTTCAAAAACAGCTTAAAAGTGAGAGTTGCAGTCCCGGCTGGTGGCTCAGTGGATAAGGTGCCAGCCTGCAAACCCAAAGGTCGCTGGTTCGATTCCCAGCCAGGGCACATAACCAGGTTGCAAGCCAGGTCTCCAGCCAGGTCTGTAGCTGGAGGTGGGTGAAAGGCAACCATACATGGATGCTTCTCTCCCTTTCTTCCTCCCTCCCTGCCTTTCTCTCTGAAAATAATGAATAAAATCTTTTAAAAAATAAATAAATAAAAGTGAGGGTTGCATTACTGTCCACTATCAAAGGAAATCAACAAGAATTGTTTATTACAAAAAAATACCACAGTGACTCTTCCAAGATTTTTTATTCTTTTTCACAGTGTGTATCAGTATACTTTTGTGATAGTCTTCGGAAAAAAGATCCTGGAATTGATAGTCATTAGCTCCTGTCTGTCCTGTTTTGCTTTAGTTTCTTTATTCATTAGCATTCATTGATTGCATATGAGCTTAAGAGAGCAATTCACTGAGTTACTTATCATGTGCTAGCAGCCATACTGAATCAATGTAGTTTGTCAATGAAACAGATACATAGTATAATTTCTTACATTATAAAAATAATGCAGGATGATTGGATCAAAAAACTTTGGTCCATTTACACAATGGAATACTACACAGAAGAAAGAAAGAAGGAACTCCTACCGTTTGCAACAACATGGATGGAACTGGAGAGTATTATGCTTAGTGAAATAAGTCAGTCAGTGAAGGACAAATACCATATGAGCTCACCCATTACGGGACAATAATGAACAAAACTAACAAGCAAAATAGAACCAAATATATGAATACAGTGAATAGACTTTCAGTGGGCAGAGGGGGAGGGGGAATGAAGAGGCAAAGAAGGGGAGCAGCTTAGACAAGAACCTAGTATGGAAGAACCATGGACATGGACAACAAGTGGGATTGACTTTGGGGGGAATGGGTGGGTGGGGAGGGGGACAGAGGGGAGCAAAAAGGGGATGGATGTAATACAACAACAATAAGATTAAATGTAAAAAATAATGCAAATCTCATCACTGCCCCCAAATATAATTATGATCACCTCATACATAGGTTCTTTATTTGCATTATGAATGTGTGTCCTTTAGATAGCCAAGTGTATCAAAACATTTTTACTCAAGAGTGATCAGGAGAAGGGTGGGGTGGTCCCCATCAACATTTGATTTATAATCCCTGAGGACCTGGAGAGTAGTTTGCTCAGTGAAATAAGCCAGTCAGAGAAAGACAAGCACTATATGATCTCACTCCTATGTGAAATCTAATGAACAAAGTAAACTAACAAGCAAAATATGGATAGACTCAAATGGAGAGCAGGCTGACAGCTTTGGGGGGAGTTGGGGAGCAGATATCAAGTAAAAAAGAAAAACACAGAATTAATAGACAATAGTGTGCTGATTGTCGGGGTGTGTGGAGTGGAAGGAGGCACAGGAGAGATAAATAGTAATAGAAAAAACACAATAAAAAATAAAAAATAAATAAATAGTAAAAATAAAACTACCCTTTTTAATTTTCAAAAAAGAAACAAGATAAATTTATATTTCACTTTCACAAAATGAAAAAATACTGTACAATTACTTAAAAAACAGGAAACCAGGTGGGTGGGGGGACAGAGGGGAGCAAAAAGGGGATGGATGTAATACAACAACAATAAAATTTAAAAAAAAAACAAAAAAACAGGAAACCATTACAATAAATATAGTTTTAAAGTGTGGTATAATTTTTGTTTTCTAAAACTTAGATTTCAGTTCTTTCCTATTCAAATTTGTAAGAAATACTATCTAAGGAGTGAGAAAATAGGATATTGGCAATAAAACTTGATTGAGGAATTTTTTAAATAGTTAGACATGAGTTTGTTTGCTCTTATAGCCAATTTACTTAGACATATTAAGTATGTGCTGTGTGCAAGGGACTGAACAAGTATCGCTCTGTTGGTTGGGCATCTTCCCACAAACCAATGGGTTGCCAGTTGGATTTCCTGTCCAGGCACATGCCTGGGTTTCAGGTTCCATCCCTGTTTGTGACGCATACAAGGGACAACCAATGAATCCTTTTATCTCTCCCTTTTTTCCTCCCTTCCCTTCTGTATGAGAAAATATCTATAGCATTTTATTCGTATTAGAGTGACTCGGTTTATGTGATGCAGCCCAAAATGCAATAAAGGAAAAGAGTTTTCTTATTCATGTAGCCATCGAATTATACATGTTTTAGTTAGTTTGCTGGCTCTGTTTATCTTAAACATACAAAGCTAATAAAATCCATTGTGTTGTGAAATGAATCAGATGTCCCCAGCTACAAATACCGGTCTTTCATCCACTCGATTTTATCATAGAGACATGAACTTTGCTTTAAACTAAGGTTTAACTTCAGTAAGTTTGCCTTTATTTTACTGTGGAAGAATTTGAGTACAACAATCCAAGCTGTTCATTGTGTGTATGTGCCAAGGGATACATTTATCTTAGTAATTGTGAGAAATCTATTTAGATGTTTTAAGCCCGTGTGGTACTCTATAGACTTTTAATTACAATTCACTCTCACGGTGCTTTTTCTTTCCTTGTGATCAATACATTTAAATAATGAGACACTGAATTTGACTGTATTAGTGGTGATTACAAATAATCAGTCCCTTCTGAACAACCCACCAGATGGAAGTGATTCCCAAAAAGTGTGCTCATCTTCCTTTTTTTCTAAACTAACCAAATGAATGTATATGCTTTCTAACAAAAGGCAGTTAGTATCAAGTAACACAAATGAGAGATTACAAAAAGCCCCATTCCTGCCTCACCGAACAATGTGTGATAATCAATGTCCAGGGAAAATGTACACTTTTGCTACTGTCTTGAATGACAGCTTTTCACAGGAATCAGATTATAAGGCTGAGAGACTGCAGGTTAGTGAGAATTGATGAAGCCATAAATGTTCTTTCTTTATTAGGATTCTACAGCCTGAAGTGTAAACTCC
Organism: Noctilio leporinus; assembly: GCA_004026585.1. NCBI lineage: Eukaryota > Metazoa > Chordata > Mammalia > Chiroptera > Noctilionidae > Noctilio > Noctilio leporinus. The sequence goes on from PVIW01001022.1 coordinate 298,537, forward strand.
TTATAGGAGCAGGTCCATTTTAAGCAGAATTTGTAATAAGTGGATGTAAGAACCTACAGATCTCAGGTTGCAAATGCTAAAACAAAATAAGAGGAACTCATGAAACTGGGGTAAAATTTTATTCTCTTTGCCCAAGATCACACTTAGATCTCTATTTGTTACCATAATAGATGGAAGATTTTCTCAGGTCTGTGGGTCCTCGGATTGTGCTTTAGTAACTTTAGAGCTAAGAGGAATACTGAGTTTCTTTATGTTCCAATCAACCACAGGTGATTATGGAGAAGCAAAGACCCAAATAATCAAATTTTTGTGTTAGAACAAATTTCAGTGAGGCAAACAATTTGAAGTATATATGTAACTTATTGGAAGTATTATAATTCTTTTTCAGAAAAGCCTGAAATGTAAATTTAGGACCTAAAATGATTTGGCAATGGCCAGAAATACAGATTCTACTAAAAATCTTTGTCTTCAGTAATGTGAATGTTATTTTCTTGTCACCATTTTGTGTGTGGCACTCAAATTATTTGTTAGATATATGAATAAATATGTATATTAAGAGTTCTAGAATCTTTGAAACTTCAATTATCACCTCTAACCAATGATTTCCAAATATTTGCCTTCTGCCTAGTCACATGTGTCTTCTGAAATTTAGACCTATGTTTTGGTTTTCCAAATAAATACTGAAGATTGCTGACTGATTGCTCATAGACATTTTAAAATCAACATAAACAAAAAATAGAATCCAAAGCCCTGGCTGGTAGCACAGTGGATAAGGTGCCGGCCTGTGAACCCAAAGGTCGAAGGTTCGATTCCCCAGCCAGGGCACATAACCAGGTTGCAAACCAGGTCTCCAGTCAGGTCTGTGGCTGGAGGCAGGTGAAAAGCAACCATATATTGATGTCTCTCTCCCTCTCTGCCTCTCTCCCTTCCCCTCTCTCTCTGAAAATAATGAAATAAAGTCTTAAAAAAAAAAAAAATAGAATCCATATGCCCTGGGTTCAGACTTCTCCTTGTACTTTCTGTTTCACATTCCTTGTAGCCCCCTGACCTTTGCCCATATACAGGACATTAGCAATTCTTGTCCACTAATATGTCACTCCCCCTCCCTCTGGGCCTCTTGCTTTATTCCTTGACCACTGCCTGTGATCAAAACTATCTGTAGGGTAAAATAAATACATACACCCATACATACAACACAGCCCTGAAAATTCTCTTTTAATACCTTCAATTATCTTAAGGATAAAAAATAGGCAGAAAACTAAAAATCTACAAAATAAAATAAATGCAGACATACATAAATAATCTCATTAACTAATGAGATGAATACAGGTAATATAGTGTAATAGAAACAGTTGTTATTTTTTTCCAAATTAAGTAACTGACTTAAAGAATTCCATCCTCTCATGGCTGGTGGCACAGAGGATAAGGTGCTGGCCTGTGAACCCAAAGGTCGCTGGTTCGATTCCCAGCCAGGGCACATAAACAGGCTGCAAGCCAGGTTTCCAGCCAGGTCCATGGCTGGAGGCAAGTGAAAGGCAACCATACATGGATGCCTTTCTCTCTCTCTCTGTCTCTCTCCTTTCCCCTCTCTCTGGAAAATAATAAATGGGATCTTCCAAAACACAAAACAAAAAACAAAAAACAAACAAAAAAAAGAATTCCATCCTCAATTGTAAGAGAATCACAAAGACAATATCAGGACATTAATCTGTTTTTATTGTTTGGGTTTTTTGGGGTGTTTTTTTGGTTCTTCCTGATCTTCAATTTTGGTAGTCATATTCAAGTGCATTTTTAGAATGAAATAAAGGAACCACCAGGAATTCTAATTAAAGGCTGACCTTTTCTGTTTTTAGGGAGATCTAACAAATGATACAATAGCAAAATGGCATTACAATACACAGGTCATTACCTCATTTATAAAAAGGGCCCCTTCAAATCAAACTTGTTTTCTTATGCTATTATATTCTTGCTGCATTTATGTGTTTACTGCATTGGAGGCAAGTATATAGATTTTTAATTTTAGTATTATAAGGTGATACTATTCTAAATTATGTTGTAACTACAGGGGAAATATTTTGAAGAGTGAATGACATAATAATTGTAAGCTTAGGATTAAACTTAACAACTTAATGGAATTTATATGACTTATTGTCAGGTATATTAGAGTTATATTTGGTATTTTTTTTCTTTAAAAAGTAGGTATCTGGTAATTACATACCACATTTTTAGAGACATGAAACTTTTTAATATTATTAATGGGTCATTTTTGTAAAGCAATATAAATTGTACTTTCTTTGCTGGTAAAGAAAGATCAGTCTGTGAATAAAATAAATGAATTCATAGTGCATCAAGAAAGCAGAGAAAA